>JAFFST010050828.1:122825-136309 GCA_022414735.1 Noturus placidus | reverse complement strand
CGATGGCAAGCTAGTGCCTTGCATGGCAGCTCTGCTACCATTGGTGTGTGTGTGTGAATAGGTGAATGAGACACAGTGTAAAGCGCTTTGGATAAAAGCGCTATATAAGTGCGCCATTTATTTTGCCATTTACTTAATATTGTTTTCTTAGCAATAAATTTGTAATGCAAGTAACCTAATTTTATTGACCTCAGTAACTGTAATCAAATTATATACATTTAAAATGTAATGCGTAGCATTATTATTGTCAGAAAAAGTCATTAGAGTACAGTAACGCGTTATACCCAGCTCTGATTGATTGTGTTACAGTAGTGTACTCCATTGTAATGTTCTTATTTCAGGAGATCAGGTTTTCACTGCAAGGGCAGTTTTCACACGTTTTTGTTG
Source organism: Noturus placidus (assembly GCA_022414735.1). Taxonomy (NCBI): domain Eukaryota; kingdom Metazoa; phylum Chordata; class Actinopteri; order Siluriformes; family Ictaluridae; genus Noturus; species Noturus placidus. The sequence goes on along the minus strand of JAFFST010050828.1, from coordinate 135,922 downwards.
CTACGTGTTTAAGGTAATATATAAAGCGTGTGAATGTTTGGTTGAATGTTTTCATTTTCTCATTCAACTAAAATGTCAAGTAATACTGTTTTTTTTTAATCAGAGTAAAATTGACAGTAATAAACATGACGACGAAATATTGACATTCCAGTTCCAGTGTCTGAATATTGTTAAGAATTAAAAGTGCATCGCTCTTTGAAAGCGTGTTCTTGCATTGTTCTGCTATTGTATTATCGTGATATCAGTGGCATAAAATGGCAGTTATGTCTGGGACAATATATTGCCCAACAAATGTAGTTATTGTGACGGGCCTAATTAATGTTTTTTAGGCTATTGTATAATTCCAGGTTCATTTTTGCAGTTAAAGGACAGTTCAATGAATACTCATCATGTTCAATCATTTATGCTGTTGGCGTGGAGCCATGCTGTCCACTCAGACTGTGTATATATGCTCGAGTTACTGTGGAAAATTGTGCCTTCTCTCTCTGCCTGTCAGAGTTTTGTTGTTAGCAGCGTTGGCATCAGTGAGGTCGCCTTCGTTCACATTCGCTGCCAGTATGCAATAAAATCACTAGCTATGGATGGCCATGTGGCAGCAGTTGCAGGATATCCTTGTTGACAGAAGGGTATTTCCTAAATGGGTGCTGTTCCTAACACAGTGTTTAGTTTTCTGCAGTTCTGCTGCTTCAAAGCTGTGTTAAGTGCTGGGAGCTTCTTCGATTCAACACGACTAATGCTGCCTTGTGCTTAGAAAGTTGACCTTGGTTCATGATTTCATCTTTATAGTAGAAGTAGAGCTTTATTCCTCATACTATTGTCCTGTATGAACAGTGCTGTGAAAAAGTATTTTCTTGATTCCTTATGTATTTGTGTATATCTCATACTAAATAGTATTTGATCTTTGACTAAACACCTGAGTAAACACACAATACAGAATTTTTTTTTTTATTATTGAAGCAAAAAATCGTTATCCATCACCAATGTGCAAAACTAATTGCCCCCTTAAACTTACAAACTGGTTGTGCCACCTTCAGCAGCAGTAACCGCAACCAAGTGCTTCTGATAACTGGAGTTCAGTCTTTCACTTACTTCTAGGACTAGGATTTACTCTTATGCTTTGGATCATTGTCTTGCTGCATAATCCAGTTGCATTTGAGTTTCAACTTGCAGACTGAAGACCGGATATTCTCCTTTAGGATTATTGTGTAGAGAGCAGATTTCATGTTTCCTTCAATTATTGCAAATTGCCCAGACCCTGAAGCAGCATAGCATCCCCACACCATCACACTTCCACCACCATGCTTGACCATAGGTATAATGATCTTTTTGCGGCCACTTCTGGAAAGGTTCACTACTGTGCTGAGTTTTATTTTTTTCCAGTTGGAGATAATGGCTCTCACTGTGGTACTTTGGAGTCCCAGAGCCTTTGAAATAGCTTTGTAAACCTTCCCAGGTAGATGTATTTCAATCACCTTCTTCCTCATCTTTTCTAGAATTTCTTTCAACTTTGGCATAGTGTGATACTTTTTCATACTGTTGAAAAAGTTCTATTTAAGTGTTGAATTGATTGAACAGAGTTTGCAGTAATCAGGCTTGGTTGTGTCTAATCCAGCTGAACCCCATTATGAATGCAGTTTCATAGATTTGGGGAATTAATACCTACAGGGGCAAATACTTTTTCATACAGGCCCAGTTTGTATTGGATACATTTTTTCTTCAATAAATAACATTATCGTGTAAAAACTGTATTTTGTGTTTACTCAGATTGCCTTTGTTTAATCTTAGATTTTAAATTCTGAAACTATTTCGTATGAAATATACACAAACACAAGAAGAAATCAGCAAATGCTTTTTCACAGCACTGTATTTGAGTGCAAAACTATGCACATTCCTGTTCTTGGCTGACAGAAGTGGAACCCGATGTGGTCTTCTGCTCTTGTAGTCCATCCACCTCAAGGTTTGAGGTTTGGGTGCATGCTGAGATGCTTTTCTGCATACACGGTTGTAAAGAGTGATCGAGGTACTGTATCCTTCCTGGCAGCCCGAAACCAATCTGGTCATTTTCCTTTGACCTCTCTTATCAACATGGCATTTCCACCTACAGAACTCTAGAGATTGTTGTGTGTGAAAATCCCAGGTGATCAGCAGTTTCTGAAATACTCAAACTGAAGCTCTGGACTTGTATCTACATTTATGTACTGCACTGCTACAGCATGGTTTGGCTAATTACTTAACTGTGTGAATGAGCAGATCTACAGCTGTTCCTAATAAAGTGGATAGAAAGTGTATAGGAAGCAAAATGCAGGGAGCAACTGCAGAGTACACTAATAAATGGAGAGAGAATACCAATCGCAGTGTGCTGCACAAAACAGCAGGAGTTGTGCTTGTTTCATCAGAAGTGCTTTCTTTGCGTGCTGAACTGATGCATTTACATTTATTCATTTAGCAGATGCTTTTATCGAAAGCGACTTACAAATGAGAGCACACACACACACCAATGGTAGCAGAGCTGCCATGCAAGGTGCTAGCTTGCCATCGGGGGCAACTTAGGGTTCAGTGTCTTGCCCAAGGACACTTCAGCATGGGATCACCCGGGCCGGGATTCGAACCACCAACCCCACGATTAGTGGATTAGTGGACAACCCGCTCTATCGACTGAGCCACAGCCGCCCTAAATAAATATATAAATATAACTTGTAATATCCTGTTTCTTTACGCTGTGATGCAATTTTTACTGCTGCTACATTACACACAAACAAATATTTGCTCCCATAAAATGAAAGACCGTATGTATTGTGGTTACATTACACCACAGGGAAATTCTTTTCTTCGCATACACCAGCATGCCAGGAAGTTGGGGTCAGAGTGTGGGGTCATCCATGATACAGCGCCCCTGGAGCAGAGAGGGTTAAGGGCCTTGCTCAAGGGCCCAACAGTGGCAGCTTGGCAGCGCCAGGGCTTGAACCCTCGACCTTCTGATCAGTAACCCAGAGCTAAACCACCACTGCTCCTGCTTGAATTAACCTTTTGAAATTTTTTTTCTTTGCAGCATTCCAAAACATGAACTCGAAAAGAAAAGCAGAGACGTGGAAGAGAAACCGGAGACAGCTGGTGAGTAAAGCAATGTAAACATATAATACAGTGAAGTATTAAGCAGCATAAGGGTGGGATATTAATCTTGCTCTGCTTTAAGAGGTTCTTTTGTTACATGCACTGGAGTAGATGAATGGCCTTGGGAGTGTTTCTAGACACACTTGTGTTAGTTTTGCAGGCTGAGGTAGATTTGTCTGGTTTAGGAGTAATAGTGAACAAGCGGTTTGTGCTACTTCAGGCCTTCTCCACTGTTGGAACCCCTGACTACATCGCTCCAGAAGTATTTCTGCAGAATGGATATAATAAACTCTGTGATTGGTGGAGCCTGGGGGTCATCATGTACGAGATGCTTATAGGTGAGCTAGAACTCTCCGTGTTAATATTTCAATTCCCACATGCTAACAGAAGACGGGTCTTTCTCAAACTTGGTGTGTGCTTGCAGGTTACCCCCCCTTCTGCTCAGAGACTCCTCAGGAGACGTACAGGAAGGTGATGAACTGGCGGGAAACGCTGATTTTCCCCCCAGAAGTTCCCATTTCTGAGAAGGCAAAGGATCTTATTCTCAGGTACAATTTGCTGTTTGTGTTATTGAGCATTTACAGTCCCCTCCGAAACTATAGGAACGGAAAGGCCAGTTCATTTGTTTTTGGTGTAGACTGAAGACATTTGGGTTTGAGATCAAATGATGAATATGAGTAGAGAGTTTAGAATTATCATGCAAGGTTTTAGACTGGCCAAGTTAAGTGACAGAGCTTAACCCAGATGAGCAGGCATTTCACCTCCTGAAGAGGAGACTGAAGGGAGAAACCACTCAAAGCAGCCAACAACTGAAAGCGGCTGTGGTAAAAGCCTGGAAAAGCATCACAAAAGAAGTTACAAATATCTGGTGATGTCAGTGAGTCAAGTTTGATGATGTTATTATAAGCAACCAAGGGCGCTTAATGGTTAGTATGTTCGCCTCACACCTCCACGGTTGGGTGTTCGATTCCCACCGTGGCCCTGTGTGTGCGGAGCTTGCAACATGCATGTTGCATGATCTGCAACCAATTATTAAGTATGATTTACTTTAAGGTCCTTCAAGACTTGTTCGGTCCTATACTTTTGCTCACCTCCATATTGAGTGGTCTGATGCAGAATGTGCAAAATGTCATTTAACAAACATATAAATACCAGGAAATAAACGCATCTCACATATCTTTTGATCTCAAACCCAAATGTCTTTGGTGTATAGCACAAACAAATGAATTGGCCTTGCTGTTCCAATAGTTTCGGAGAGGAATGTGTGTACATTTTACCAAAATGCTTGAGAGTCCTACATGTTTTTCTTGCATCTTAGCAGAAATTGGCTGTGTTTCTAATCATGGGAGTGCTTACAGGTGATGTAATGACAGATCTGACAGGAGTGCTGGCTGTAATTCAAATCGCAGGTTATATTAACGTGCTCGTACTAATAGTGTTATCATCTCCTTTACGTCGACTTGTATGGTGGGTGATCAGCATAATTTAAGGCAGATAATAAACAGATTTTTGAAAACATGCACTCCACCATATCAACAAATACATCATTTTATTTGTTAAAGTTTTCTGTAAGGGAATGTTTGTTTAACTTTAATGGAAGGAGTCTCTAGTGTTGGCGCTTTGTAACAGTCGGTAAGTTTTCTGTCATGGAAGAGTCTTCACAGCTGCTATAACGTAAGTGATGGCAGGAATGAACTCGTCTTGTGGATGTTCGATCAATATGAAATGTAACTAAACTGATGTATGATATTATTCCTTAAGAAAGGAGTAATTAACGACGACCCGCTGAATTGTTAGAAAATTAATACACACTCCGAGGTGGTAATGCAGCCACGACGAGAAGCGGAATGGCCGTTACACTTCGGGTGTGCATTATTTTCTAATAGCTCAGCGCACTAGAGTCAATTATTCCGCTTATACCACAGTTAGCACACCTCAACACATTAATCTATTAATTTATTGCAATACATTTCAGGTTTTTGTCCTTAAAATGCTCATGAGTGTGGAACTAATTTATTACGCATCTCAAGTCCCGGTTGTTAATTCTAAAACATAATTTTGGAGCTAGCAATGGAGGCTTGAACCATCGATATGCAGTTATATGAGAGAGAGAGAGAGACCTCACAGCATGCTTTGTTTCATGCTGATAATATAAAAAAATAGATCAATATTGATAATCTACTTGTTCAGTTTTATTTTTTGTTTGTTTTTTATTGCTGCAGAAAATACAATGAATGAATGAATGAATAAATAAATAAATAAATATGCTTGTTCACTGGCTTTTCTTTCTCATTTACTGCAATCACATGTTCTCTCTCTTTTTCTCTTGCGCTTTCTCTCTAGTATCTGCAGATCAATGGCTTAAGCCTCCACTTCACTTTGTGATGGCATTCCCACCTCGGGTATTTTTCTAACAATTCATCGGGCCGTAGTCAATTATTCCTTACTTATTTCTGGAAAAGGGAAATTGTGTCATTTTGTGGGTTGATAATTGTGTGTTCTCTGGTAGACAGCACGCTAACTTTTCCGTTATTTCAGTTAACTTGGCGAAGTGATATGGAACTGTAACGCAGTCAAGACCTGACTGGAACTACTTTAACTGCGCATTTACTGAAAGATAATTGCACACCTCAGAACGTCTGTCAGCCAATCCGAATCGAGCACTCAACAGCGCTGTGGTATAATAAATTGTAAAATTTCTTTATCGCCTTGTTCCCGATGCTCCCTGGGATAGGCTCCAGGTTTCCCCGTGACCCTGAAGAGGAGTAAGCAATAAAGGATGGATGGATGAATGGATTTATTTATCGCCGGCAAATATAACCGCATGTCTGATACATATAGCGTGATTGCTCTCAGGTTGCCAACGTTGAGTATATCATGAAGAGTTCCAGAGGAATTAATGGTGTGGTGTGTTCTAGGTTCTGCTGTGAGAGTGAGAACAGGATTGGTGCTGCTGGAGTTGAAGAGCTCAAATCCAATCCTTTCTTTGAAGGGGTGGACTATGACCATATCAGGTAGAACCTTTAACTACTCTGTGCTATAATATAAGCTTGTGTTATATAATAATTTTTTTTCTTCCCTGCTCAAAATTTTCCATTTTGTAATATTATAAGAATCAATGTTATTTAATGACTGTCATATTTTTGAGTGATAACTCGTAGCAGCATATCTCATGTTAAATCGAGGAGCTGGGACGTTTCGTCATATAAAGGTTTGTCCATATATTACGTCATCAAGGAGGGGGTGGAGCGGGGGTGAAGGGTACGATGACGTCTGATTACGACGGGGGGGTGTTTCACAGACGTAATTACGTCATAAATGTAATAATAATTAATTTAATAATTTATCAATTTGTGTAGCGCTTTTTACAATGGTACATTGTCTCAAAGCAGCTTTACAGAAATATCATTTTTACATTTACAAGCGACTTACTAATGAGACCACATTCACACACCAATGGTAGCAGAGCTGCCATGCAAGGTGCTAGCTTGCCATTGGGGGCAACTTAGGGTTCAGTGTCTTGCCCAAGGACACTTCGGCATGGGATCACCCGGGCCGGGATTCGAACCACCAACCCTACGATTAGTGGATTAGTGGACAACCCGCTCTACCGACTGAGCCACAGCCGCCCATGTATTTGCATCTTCCCCGTGTTTAGTGTCACCACTGTCACGTTCATCATTTACTTACTTACTTACTGAAATATTTGCAAATTGCCAAAAAAAACAAACAGAAATACTGATGTCACACGCACATCCTGTGGAGTATTATACATATTATACGCCACAGGATGTGCATGTGACGTCAGTATTTCTGTGGTATTTTAACAAAGTACAAAATATTAGGAGATAATGGGGGGGGGGTTAAAATTGGCTGAAAATTTGATGACGTAATATATGGACGACCCCTAATATTTAAGCAAGAAGTATAGGCAATCTAGGTAATCAGTATAAATGCACTCTTGCTGGTGTGATACTGCTTTTATATGATAGTTCTATAAACAATTAATTAAAATCACTGACATTTTGAACACAATGTGGCCAAATGGGGGAATAAATCACAAAGAAGCCACACACTCTGTAGCACGTCGGCTGACTAGCTCACGTGTATTTGTACATTACCGATAAAGATGCTTCAGCTGAAATTGGACAGTTATATCGCACAAGCCCACTGTAAGATATCGGAAATGATGAATTGTGTTGCATTTCCTTTTGAATTACAGCATAGTTACAGCTGCTCATTAAGAAAATAATTCTCATGTTTACAGTCATGCAAAGTTATCTCGCAGCTTAGAGGGTCTAAAGACAAATGGGATTATTTTTACAGGGAGAGACCCGCTGCCATTCCAATCGAGATTAAAAGCATCGACGACACTTCAAACTTCGACGAGTTTCCAGATTCAGACATCCTCCAACCAGCATGTATGTTCAGTTAACGTTTCTGTTCCCGAAGCTCTACATTTACTTACCATCATCGCTTTTAACTAACCTTCTCCTCTCTCCTCTTTCTTAGTGCCTGTAGTGTCCAACCACAGTGAAGCCGATTTAAAGAGCAAAGACTGGGTCTTCATTAACTACACGTACAAGCGCTTCGAAGGCCTGACCGCCCGGGGCGCCATTCCTTCCTACATGAAATCAGGGAAGAGATAAGCACAGAACCGACATGGAGCTATGTCCTTTAAGGAGCCCTTTCCCATTGCTTCTCATCACTGCGGATCGGTCGACATCACCAGACTTGTCCATTTCCTGTTATGGGCCACGCTGTGATGTATTCACGGTTGTGGATTACTCCTCTTCCAGCACTTGTAATATGATTTATTTTTTCACATTTTTTTTTTACACCAAAGCTTCTTTAGTAGAAGCTGCTTTCTAGTCATCTATTTTGTTAGGAATATAAAATTTGAGGCCTTTTACAATTCTGTGTTTTATCCCAAAAACAGAGAAACAATTCTTCTGGCTTGATTGATCATTTTATTTAGAAAACTAGAATGCGGCCAGTCCACTTTCAACAAGGGACTGCTTTTAGTTATAGTAATTTTCCATCGAAGAATTCTGCTCAGTTGTGACCTAAATGTCATCTGCTGTCGAAATCTTGAATCTTAAACAAAAAAGTAAGAAATGCAAAAAGTCCAAGAATTTGGATGCATTTGATTTTTAAAAAAAAATATTATTGTTTTTAATATGTTTTACAGTGCTTGCCATCACATACTTCACCTTACTGGCAATGGTAAAATGCAAAAGGGGCTTCTCTTATTGTTTATGCAAACAGTTTTCAGTGCTCGAAAGCCTAATATAATGTTTGTGAACCTGCATCCAGGGACAAACATTGCCTTAAATTTGATACTGGACGAATGTTCCAGTAATCACTTGTTACACCAGCAAATCGTCCCTCTTCCAGACCTTCACACTGAAGCACACGTTGTTGTTTTTTGTTTTGTTTTTCCCCCCTCGGTTTACTTTCTTTACAGTATACCAGCCAATGATAATGACCAAGTCATCTTTTGTAGACCAGCTTATTCTATTGTATCGTAATTCTAATGTAGTTTGCTGGATTGTTTGCGCTCACACTATGGAATCCCTTTTCTTTCAAAGGGCTCGCTGTTCATGTTTACCTTGTTCAGTTGTGGATCAAAGCACGAGCGTTGTGAGATTCAGTGTGCTGAATCTGCATATTTGATTATATACTCCGCAGTCTTCCATGTTGATACTGGGCTGAAAAAAGCATGTTATTAGCAAAGCAATATTTTACCAAAGACTTGTTACTTTTAGCAACTGATGCATTCTTGATATGCCTTGGAGAAGCTTGATTTATACTCGAAACTTTGAGTTTTCTACCTTGTAGAAAAGTGGGGGGGAAATAGACTAGTAAAATGTATTTATCATGGGACAGTAGTTGTATATTGTCATCATTCCAGAATGACTAGGAGTAGTTGCACTAATGTATAGAGAACGCGCGCATCATGAAATGAGGGCCGTTTTGAGGGAGTCCGCAGATGTCGACATGTGACTCGGATTGGTCTTCTTCGGCTTCATTTCGGTAGGTTCCTTCATCAGCATCATGTTAAACCGGAATCCTGTTCTCCAGAAGCTGAGCTTTATGCATTATTTCACTGTCCTGCTGTTGTAGGTTGTAGACTAATAAAATCTAGACTTAGCTTGGATTTGAAGATGAGATCCTCTTTGAGCTAATTGTACTAGTTAGTTGTGTCCGACTAGAGCAGGACGCAGTAAGAAAGTAAGTAGGTTTCTTATCTTGCAATACAAAATGCTGTCAGTTAAGTCAATAACTATCCGCATAGCCTCACGAAATCCAAAAATGCTGTTGATTTGTGATGAAAAGAAAAAGCATGAATGTGGGATTTTCTAAAATGCTGTAGGTTGTTGTTTTTTTTGTTTGTTTGTTGTTTTGTTGTTTTTTCTATCCAGGAGATACAAGGGAGTCACGTTTTGTAAATTAAAGCATTATAACGTGACCCCGTAGTCGGGCCGTTCTGCTCGCATGCTTTTGCATGAGTGCTGCTCGAACGTTGGATGATATCTGAATGGCACGGAGTAAGTGTTTCATTACTTTTAAATTCTATTCTTCTTCTACTATTGTGCGTTTGGCCCTCTGTTCCAGCACCATGCCGTTTATTACTTCGGAATGAAGCATTCCTTCTTGTTGGTGAGAACATGCTCTATCAAATCACAGACACGACACCCATTTGACTGCTAAAACTGTTTAAAAACGTGCTGAAGTGACCCATTTTCAAAGCGGAAGCTGGTCTGCTATGTGTAGTTTTAGGAAGATGGGGCCTCATTTATCAAGCCGGATACGAACACGTTTTATTCGTGACTCTTTTAGACAGTCCAGTTAGTTTTAGGGGAAATTTTTGTGTTTGTGTGAATTTACATACAAGGAGACTCGCTCGTTTAAACCTTAACTGATGGACTTTGAGTCGTATAATCAACAATGACTTCTGTATTTCAATTACACACACAGATTTGATGCCAAATTAGCGAAACTCAGTCGTTTGATATTAAAGAAAGAAAGCAATCCAAACCAGAGCCATAAATGCCATAAATACACATATGAGCAAAGTAATGGCACCCTCTAAAAGGAATAAGGGTTGGTCTGTGCCCATGGTAGCTGATGATGCTACAGTGGCTGAGCTGCATAACTGGAAGATTTAGCGTATGCCATGAGTACACACAATTTTCTTTTTTAGTAAAAGTCTGATAAATGAGGCCCTGGGTTCAGAGCTCGAATTGCTCTGTTTAAGAGACGAAATCTTGATTACTGAGGTCTTGAATTCTGGGAACGTTCTGTTGCACAGAAGTTTGGTCATGGGTGAAGAGATGCACATTTGATTGACTTGTATGTATAGTACACGCAGAAGGCTGTTAAATGTTCTAGAAACACACTGGTCGATTATATTTACTTTTTCACACAATCATTACAGTAGCTTAGACTTTCTGACTAATTTCAGAATATTTATATACTTTCTAGAACCTTCTGGAATGAAGTCAGCATGTTTGTGTGTGCGTGTGTGTGTGTGTGTGTGTTTAAAGGATTTGTATCGTAAAGGATTTATGGCTTATTTATTCAAACCAGGAACGTGTTTGAGAGTATCCCTGGATTTGAGAAGAGTAGTGAACAAGAATGAGCTTGCTGGTTTTTTAGAAAGTGTAAAATCTAATATAAAATGAAAAAACAATACTGCTCCTGGGTTGTTTAACGTTGCTTTCTACTGTGAGACGATGAAGTTGGGCCTGTCTCTGCCTTAATATTAAGTTAGTAGATTGTAGCTTCACTTCATAGAGCACCTTTTACTGGTTTGTTATTGAGAGAGTTTGTGGTGAGCACACAATTTTAATGTTATAATTCAATAAAGCACCAGCTTATTTACCCTGTGGTGTGTGATTTTTCTCTCTCTCTCTCTCTCTCTCTCTCTCTCTCTCTCTCTCTCTCTCTCTCTCGTTTGTTCAATGTGTTTGCATACTTAAGCAGTTAATATTGCATGCTGCTGTTAAAGTGCTACTCTGCTGCCTTGTGAACATTTTTTATTGATTTCCGAGACAGCATTGTACAGGGTCTCAGATTCCTGACTCCTCTTCATTGGGTTTAGAAGTAATGCGGATAAGTGACCGGGTTCAACAATTTAATCAAATATATTTTAGGTTTTGATGAAATGGGAATATAAAAATTGAAGGGAACATTACTCTGCTTGTGTGCGCATTTGAGAGTAATGCAAAACGGTTAGTGAGTCATCAAGGGTTTCCTTAACACATGGGAATTTGGGTCCTTGTTGACCTTTTCCAGTAAGAAACAGCAAATAGACCGAGGAAGACAATCAGAGCCACGGTGATGGATATGGACAAACTGAGTAGCACTACATTTCGCACTGTGCTGCTTGGATACGGTTTCTCAGTGATGACCGATATATTACTCTCCCCGGGTTTCTCCCACTCAGTCAAACCCTTAGTGAAGTTCAGACTCAAAACGCGTGCTGATAAAACCTTCACTCCTTTATACATTCTCTTCACCCTGCGGTAAGATGTGTCTAGCACGTCACAGCGATACGTCCCAGCGTCCTCCTCTTTCACAGGGTTCAGGATGACCCTGTCCAGCCCTGGAACGTCACGGCGTATGAAGAAGCGGTTATTGGTGGTGATGATCCCTCGTGCAAATCGCCACGACACCACGAAGGCAAAGCGGCCCATGGCTTCCATGACTTCCTCGAGACAGTCCAGCTCCAGATATTGTCCTGCGATGGCCGTTTGTGTCTGCAGCCCACACTGCCAGTTGTCCAAACACTGGACCTGACGAACTCTGCATGTCTGGGAGTTTGCGTTGTTATCAGTCCCCAAAGGGCAGAGCCTCTGGGTACGGATGCCCAGTCCGCAGGTGGTGCTACAGCTTGAACTGTGGGAGATCACCCATGTGTTGTTGGAAGCCAGATCTTCTAGATCAACACCTCTAGAAGCTTTACACTGGCTGCAGGAATGCAGCAGAATCAAAATGAGAGCAAGGCAGCACATTGATGGGGGCTCCAATGGATGACGTTACCTGTGTAGACAAGATTAGAAAAAATTATCACTTCTTTAAATTGATAATAAATGTACAGTGCACTTTACCTCACATTTACTGCTTCTGTTTTTATTACATAAGCTGTAGTGTGAGTGAATGGATCCTAAGACCACACAATATTTGTACATTTTTGGAGGTAAATATTTAATATGCAGACTTTTTTTTGGACAAATTCAATCTGAAAAAGTAGATAAGTTGCTAAGTAAGGAATAAAACTTGACATGGCATGCTCTCATAGAAAAATAGTCCGTGATGGGGTTAATGATTATTATTTTCTGATGACTGCCCCCCCCCCCCCCCCAACTGTTTTATTCTTGTCGTACCACAGCAATTTGCCAACGATACGTTTTAATTTATTAATGAACAACACGTCATACTTTTTAAATCATTTACAGCTCATGTTGTGGAACAGCAAGAGTCAATTCTTTTCCTCTCTTGAATTTAATAAGACCAAAAATTCAGCTCGTGATTAAAACCAGGAAGCACAAACTCCTCTGATCTGAACATTGTAACAGGCAGTAGGCTTTCTGACATGGCAAAGTGCTAATACTTGCGGCTCCTTCCATAAATGTCATATAAACATCTCCTTAATGAAAGCTCTACCATATCAATGATGCACTGTTTTCTTTCTAAAATAACATTTTTATGTCCACCATACAAGTCTCTGTGAATGAGCAGTTACTACAGAAATGATAACACATCAGAATGAGCACATGAATAGAATTTGAGAATGTATAATAACATATTTATGCGTACTAGTCTTATAGTTCCCAGACTTCAAAGTTCCCAGCTCCTCCATGCAGAATGTTGATGGTGTTGTGTTGGTTGTCTATTTACTAATAAATTGTTGTTGCAAACCCCTACATTGCTATGGTATACGGTAAAAGAGCTACAGCATCTATGACTCCCCCCCCAAT
>JAFFST010050828.1:92522-111029 GCA_022414735.1 Noturus placidus | reverse complement strand
AAAAAGCGCTATACAAATTGATAATAATTGTTCTATGATTCTCTGTCACAAGACTTAGTTTTTTTTTTTTTGTCTAATTAATTTACTAATAGAAAAAAAGAGAGGCTGGCGAGGGAACGATTGTTTATAGCTGATATAATTAAATATAAGTGATAGCAGGTACTAGTTTTTCTCATGGACGTTCCATAACTTATAAGTATAATTTTCTAAGAAGAATGATGCGTCACTCATTTATTACATTTAAAAAAAAAAATGCAATTGCTGGCAAATTGACGTATTATTAAAGGAATAAAACACTTCGGGACATGCTGCTGTGGGTAAAGAATCCACATTGGGATGGTAACTGCTCTCTGCCACATCACACCACCCAATCACAATCTCAGTCATAGTCCCAATCACAGATCACTCGATTATTTTTGTATATTGTTTTCCTATAACAATGTGGCCCATTGTGATTGATTCAAAGGCACAAGCTGGCACAGTATAAGGAGTCTGCATAGCTAATGTGTCTCAACTGCAGCTATGTAAGCTTCCACACTGCCGAGTTTTAGTATCAAGCAAACTCTGACACTGATCTATTTCCATACATGTCTAGGCTGTTTCATGATCGCTAATTTGAAGCATTCTGTGGATGATATATTCTTATGTCTTTGGGCATTGAGGAAGGATTTGTTCTATTTTTATGTACTTGGGTGTAAACTTACCTAAGAAACTTTATATATCAGATGTGTGTGTTTGTTTTCATATACACGGATACATTTTCCTTCAAATGTGGGAGCTTTAGTGAAGTTGGCAAAGTAACCTTTCAGATTCTGCAAACATTTTCGAGCCTTTGGTGCTCTTTTGAATTAAATGCCTGGCTTGTTGTTAAATTCAGTATTGTTCTATAAGTGCGAAGTAACACTCAGCAGGGGACTGATAAAGACGGCTGCAGTATCCCGTTGCCTTGTCAGAGGGCTGGGAGGTGTTAATTAAGTATTATATGCCTTCTGATCTCAAAGAGGAGGAGGAGTGGGAGATAAGTGGAAATGGAGAGTGGCTTCATTCATGTTTTAATAAACATCTCAGGTTTGGTTTGAACTTCGCCACCTGGGATCTCCTCCAAGTAAGTCGTCTGGATGCCGGTGTCTGAATCAGATCTGCCTGGCAGTCTGCCATTGTACACATAGACACTCTGCATGGCAACACCTGTCTGTCCCTCCTCACCTTTAGCAAACAGGCCGCAGCAGTAGTGCCACGTGCTCTGTATTATGAATGATGTCAGACTGCAGGCAGGTACACAGAACAGAGTCAAAGGGTCCATGCTCTGTAATTTGTAGTCATGAAATTAAAATATTTCCATATTTGTTCAATCCTTCATTTCTCAGGCTGTTGCGAACATTATGCTGTTTTTTTGTTAAAGTATCTGCTCAGATGTTCAGATGGAAAGGGGCTTTTAGTGCTTAAGTGAGATTGGACTTGACCCTTGTTTCTGTACTGGATGTGTCTATACTCGTAGATGTAGCCTCGATTGTTGGGTAATCATAAACACTGCAGATATTTCCTTATGTTGCCAGACAATAAACGCTGAAAGACTGGCTCAAAGGAGACAGCAGTAAATCAGAGTCCTCTGACCTCTTGGCCCGTTCACTGAGAGAGCTCAGAGGAATTCCTGAAGTGTCCTGAGGGAATTTTCTCCCCGCAGTCTGAGGCCACACGCCACCCACGGAAGCTCAGTCTCCTTAAGATCCTGGTGGCTTTAGCAGGCCACAGATAGATGGGATTTTCCCGTTCCCCATGAGCGTGTAAGCCACCGTAATTGAGGGTGAAACATGAACTGAGTGATGTTGACTCCTCCAGCCTCACTGGTGTTGAGCTTGAATATCCAGTATTCTGTATATCCACCTCTGTCATTCTGTGGGATGATCAGACGTACTAGGTTATATGGTTATGGTTGCCATTCATTTATCCTCAAATCTGAATAACTTTGGCTCAGAGGTTCTAAAGCTAATGGAGCATCTATCTCTATCTAACTAGAAGGACCTTGCGGCCTGAAGTACCTCATATTTGTGGTAACATAATGAAATTATTACATGTTTGGAAATGCCATGTCAGTCTGTTGACGTAGATCAACATTTGTTATGCCATCCTGTGTTATTTTTGTGGCGAGTACGGAAAGTCCTCCAGTCCAACCACAAAAGTAAATGTCCTTCTGCTGGACAGGATACTAAAGGTAAGACCTGATCCAATACCAAGGTGGTTTTTATATCACTTATTCCCAATCCTTTGTTTAAAAGAGGGATATTGCTGTTATAATTGTGTACAGCAGTGCTAGCTGATATGCTAATACCATGTCTTTTTTGACATCCTTTCTGGTGTGTTTATACATATTGGAACTGTATTGGGGGAAGGTTAATTTATTAAATAGATCAGTATCTAACAGCTCACCTTGAGGGACCCATCAGAGGAGATCACGTGTCCACTTAGGTTAATTACTTCAAAATGCAGATCAATCTGGTAATGGAAATCAGTTCCTGCCCAGAAGGATGGGATAACAAGTGGAGGGAATTAAGCAATGCTCTTAATAATAACTCCTACCTCACTCTTTCCCTTACATTTCCCTTACACTCTCTCTCCTAACCCTCACATTTTAGGTTCATGTCAGAAAAAAGACTCTGATTATTTGGACATTATCAGAGTTGGTGCATGTGGCCTGACTGGTCAGCCCAGGATTTGTTCCCCTCCCCTACGCCCCCTGCCGTGTGTGACCCCTGGGTTCTCATGTTGCTCCTCCATGAGTCCAATCACTCCTCCATGGAGAGGAGGCCAAACGCCTTCCAGATGGCTCCTCCAATCTGCTCTCAGATCTTATCTGCCCTGCCACATGTCGATGTAGAGAACTCCTTTCCACTGTTGCCGACATCAGCGTGCTTGTTTGCACTACTTGTGCCGGCATTGACAGCTTGTAATGATGGAAGTTTGTGTTAATTAGTCTGCAGCGTGCAGTCGATTATTTAGTAATAAATAGCTGAGCTTGAATGCTAATTAGAGATTTGGATGGCAGCGATGGCAAAGATAAAAGGAATAGAAAAGGCAGTAAGAACTCTAATCCTGACCTTATTGGAAGGCTCACTATGAAAGGCAAAATATTGGATTATTGTATATTTTGCATTGTTTTCTTTAATGTTGCATCATTTCTTAATTGCACCAATTTTAGAGGGAACCTTCTCACAGTGCCAGTCATGAAACTGCCAGATATGGTCAAATGATGATCCTGTTGATGCATAGTAAGATACTGATATGGTTAAAGTTTGACCTGTATTACTTTGACCAAAATAATGGCCACATGATCATTCCTTGATCTGTGAGAATAGCCATGTGAACTGTCATGACGAGACAAAACTTTACAATGCATTAACTGACAGAGGGTATATTGATGAACTTGCGTATCTTACACCTGTTAGCAGAGGCCCTTGTTTCCGTTTCTGCAAGCAGCTCAGACAGTTCGGCACTCCGAAGCCCCAGAAAGCGGAAATGAGAGACAAGGGGCCGAGCTCAAAGAAGACTTTGTGTGTGTGGGCATGGCTGAAGGGAACGGAACAGAGGAGGAGGGGGGGACAGTGAATCAGAGTGATGGGGAGAAAGGGCCGGGCTCAGCACCCCTCTTTCATCCCTCCAGTTCTCCTGCCACTGGGCCTTTTGTTTCAGTCTGCTGGGCCTCAGCCACAAAGAGAGGATCCCCCCCCGCTCGTTTTTATTTATTCGATTTCACGCCATGCCGGCCAAAACGGCCCCTTCCTCGTGTCCAAAATGGCTCTGGACTCTTTTGCAGCAAGGCGCATTCTCACAGAGAGCCATGAAAGGGCCTTTTCGATGATGCTGGCTCTGTTTTGATCCGAGTATTCAGTGGGAACGGGAATCTCAGGTTCAGTCAGTTTTGGGTGTTGCTCACGTTGTGGGAAAGAGATTGGCCTGCACAGCCACCTCACTTGTACACAAGAGAGGAAGAGTGGTGACAGTGGGCCATTAGTTTGTCCCAAACATCTCTGTTTAGAATGCTCAGCACTACCCAACAGCCTTAACTATTTTATCTCTGGCTGGAAAACCAGACGCGGGGACCCTGAGGGTAAAGGCTGGAAATGCATGACGCTAAAATCCATTCAGAATTTTATTCAGTTGTTGTATGATTCGAGTTCCACCTGTTTTCAGTTGGGAAATGCCTTCAGATAAGTAATATGCAGTTGCACTTTAAATCGCAATCATGTTAAATGAATTACATTTTGACATTGGAGAGTCTGCAGTTAATTCCAGTGCTTAAGAGTACTGTAGGTCAGTCAATACAAGTCCAATCTTCTGGATTCAATCATATTGTTTTTGCTTTTTGAAAGTCCTCTACGGAGGAAAGCAGATCCAGATTGCATAGGGAAAAAAACCACACAAAGAAAGCTGGATGGCAAAAAAAAAGGCATCTTGGTGACAATTCTTGTTGTTGATTTTTCAATATTAAAATGTTGTTTACTGTGCACTGCCCCAGTTTTTTCAGGTAACTCATTCAGGAGTTCCCTGCATTGTTGTGTATTTAAAGAGCACTCGCATTGTTCCTTCTTTTCGCTGTCTCTGTTAAACGATGTTCCAGCACTTCTGCAGACTTTTTTTCTTTCTTTTTTCGGGGTGGTCATTGGTGTGTCCCATTATGTTTTCATATTAGAAGTGTTTTATGACCAAACGAGAGCAAGTGTAAATCATCATTAATTCAGACTGACTGACGATTGATTAACATATTGTCTTCAGAATGAATCACGGTGCGCTGTTTCCTAAAGAAGTCAAGATGGTTGTTCTTGTAATAGCTGTTCACCTGATATTAACATGCTGTAACATTTAAACATGCATTTGGTCATCTTTTGTAACCACTTCATTTTGGTCAGGGTCACGGTGGATCCCAGGAACACTGAATGTGAGATGCCCACACATATACATACATACACACACACACACACACACACACACTTTCACACATTTACTCACAACTAGGGGCAGTTTAGCATGGTCAATCCCCCAGTCAGCATGTTTTTGGGAGGTGGGAGGAAACCAATGAAACCCATGAGGACATGTATGTGGAGGAACACTTGATATCAGCAAGTCATGTATTCGTCTAACATGTAGTTTGCCATCCCTGTTTGTACAGCGCTGGAAGCTTATTGGTTTTGACCTAGCGACTAGAAGATTGTGAATTCAAATCCCATGACTTGAGCAGTGACTTTAAATCAGATCAGGCGATGTTTTTCCCAATCTTCAACCGTGCTGTGAATTTATGCCCACTGTACCCTGAGATTCCAGCTGTTGGCAGGTACAAGTGGAACCCAATGTGGTCTTCTGAGTGTTGTGCAGTCTGAGATGCTTTTCTGCTCACCACATTTATAAAGAGTGGTTACTGTGGATTTCCGGTAAGCTCGAACCAGTCTGGTCATTCTTCTCTGTGTGAAAATCCAAGAAAGATCAGCAGTCTCTGAAATACTCAGATGAGTCTGTCTGGCACCAATAAGCACTGCACAAGAGTCAAAGTCACCGAGTTCACATCTTCCACCCCCCCTTCTAATGTTGAACATATTCAACTCTAGCTGCATGATTTTATGCATTGCTCTAATGCCGCATGATTTTATGCATTGCTCTGCTGCCGCATGATTGGCTGATTGGATGAATGTGCAGGTATACAGGTGTTCCTATCAATGTGTCTAGTGCGTGTATGTTTGGTAATTTTGTATGCATGCTTTCAAATTACGTTTAAGGTCAGGGTTCCTTAGATATGACGCTCTCTGATAAGCTGTGGTAGTAGTGGAATGAGTAAAGACCTAAAATCATAGTTCCTATTGCTGACAAAATTGCTGTCAGACTGATGAATGCACACCAGTTTGCCTGACAGTGCAGAAGTCTCTTTAAATGTACCACTTCTGTTTTCCCATCTGATAGTCAGGGATCACGTGCTGAAGTTTTTAGTCACACAAAATGTTCATGAGCATTTTACACTTCCTCATTTTTTGGATCAGTCGTCTGTCAGGTTTTGTGCTGAGCCATGTTAATACACTCATTGATCCTGTAGGTTTCAGGCCTTTGCTGTCCAGTCTCATATATTAGAGCTTTGCTGCTTTTAAGATATTGAATATAACGGGGTTGTTTGTTCTGTCCTGTATGTACTCATATGACTTGACGGAACATGATATTTTGCCTAACTTTCACAACAGGTTCATGGCCTTTAAATTCCATATTATTGCGAAAGTCAGACTTGTCCATGGTTTCTTCAAACAAACAATTCTTCTCTCCTCAGCTGCCGCCAGTAGAAAGTCTTTAGAGGTAGTTGTGGTCAAAATGGCAATTACTTTTAAAGGAAACTCTTATTAGGAAATGGACGCTTGTTAACTGGCGCCATTGAAAATTTGTATATTCAGTGTACAACAAACAAACAAACACCCTCCGAGGTTCGGTTTATTTTCAAGCCAAAGTGCCACAGAATGTGCTTTAAAGCAATGCTATAGACAAATAACGTTCTATAAAGGACCACACAATGATGAAGAGGGTTAAAGATTCATCGATCAAAATGATTTTCAGGAAACAGAAAGGTACTCATGCAGCCCTTTTCAGATTGGATTAGTGTTGCATGGGGTGGTGGGGTAATAGTGTATTCTCTTTGGGGTTTCTTCTCAATCCGTCATGTGGGTGATTTTTAATGGATTGTGTGCGCACACATCCGGACAATGTATTTTACCTTCTATAAAAATGACCTGTAGAAATAACCACAGGTGATGTATCCTGTCCGAAATCGACATGCTGGTAAAGATTCCATTAGGCAATATCCTGTGGGGAAAGAGGTTTTTATGCTTTTTCTCCAGTACAAAGACACTCCAGAAAGCACTCTCTTCTGTTGATCTCCACCAAAATCAAAACAACAACAAAAAAAAGAGCAATAAATGACATTTAAAAAGGTCTTGTCAGAGAAGCAGAACTTTCTAGGGGTTTAGGTTTAGAGTCCCTACCACAAATAAATCCTGTGTACTTGTTATGGTCATGTTACCTGGTAATGCTCATACACAGCTTGCTCAGCCACAAGCCCTGCAATGTCAAAACAAACAGTTTGTATTAAAATGAGGTGTATGTAGTATGCATGACATTTTTATTGTGACTTCCCCTGGGAAGACACTCCCATTTCTGTGCTTTATACAGAGATCACTTATCTCTGGCGATCACTATTGATTATTACTACAGACGTCCTCTGGCAACATGACTTAACAGACATGTGTTCGGAAATGTCATCCCATTGTCATCCCATGGCATTGCATCAGAACGGCAGCTATCGGTCATTCTGACTTCTTACTGTAAAACAGACAACAAAAAAAGAGCGTGTTTTATTTACTGTAAATTACTCACTTGTATTACTGTAAACCTGACCTATTGAGTCAAACAAATTAATCAGAGTGCAAATGTTTCAGATATGCTTGCATTGTGGGAGAAATTAAGTCAAAATTGAAGCAATAAAGCTTTTCAGGGTTTTGCTATATAGCTGGTGCTTACCGAGCATAAACCTTGCTGCTAGGTCAGACGAAGTGCGTTTAGTGTGCTGATGGCAGAAGGTCACGGCAGCAGGCCCTTGACCCTGAATCGTCTTGGATGAGGGTACTGTCTAGGAGAGCATATGGCCTGTCTGGGTGTCTTTACCTCGCTGTGTCTGACCATGCTTGCCTGAGCAGCTCACTTCAAACGAAAGGCTTGTCACCCATGTCTAACCTTCTGCCACCCTCAACATTTGGAGCAGGACAGGAACACAGGGATACGGTCGGTGAGCTTTTTCCTCCCAACATATGGCCATCAGTCTGATTTCATTAGCTTTGTTGTGAAATTTGTAGGGTTATTATATGAACACACACACACACATATACATACATACATACATACATACATACATACACACACGGACTGAATGAACTGAATAATAACACATTATAAACTTAAGTAATTTCATTGTTACTTATGTGTATATGTAGTATGAAAGTAACTAACTGGTGACAGCTGCAGCTTTCCTCCCATCACGTCATGTTACAGTCCATACCGGATTTCGTTGAGTTTTTGTTTTTGTGATTGTTGTGGCCAAAAATGCTTGATTTTGCACAAATCTTTTTCAATTTGCAGTTTTTTTTGTTTTTTTTTTTACGGAAAACTAATTGAATTGCAAAATAGTTTTTTGCTTTCGCAGTGAAGTTTGCTTTGGCTGAATGCGCTTTGTGATATCACGTGAGGTGTCGTGGCCCAAATCTATGGAAATTTTGAAAATTTTTGAAAAACTCCTAGTATTGTGGAATTTGCTTGTATTTGCGTTAATGGGACTGATTTCAGGTCCAGTACTGGTGTGATTTTTACTCAAAACATGAATTTGCTTTGTATTTTTAAATTTGTTTGTTGTGGATCTTGACTATCCTCAACCATTCATTAACGGTTATCTTACGTTCATGTTTAAAGACCGGTTTAGACCATACAATTTACACATCCTGAAAGAATTAATTGGTCACAAGGCATAATGCACGCGCCCAATTTAGTGTCGTTGCGACCAAAGACCAAAGCCGATGACAAAGTTCAGCGTCCGAATTTTTTTAATTCAAATCTAACACTCCTGGGAGTATGGGATAAGTATGGGGTAAGATTACACAAAACGCAAAACACAAAGTGTTTGAGTAAGCGATCGTTTAAAATACTGACTGCCTCGCATGAATTAATATAAAAAGAATAAGCAGAATTGATTGTCATTGAAGTGCTGTGCAAAACATCGAGATCAGAATGGTATTCCCCGAGTTCTTCAGACAACAACATAAAGCAACAATATAAAACACTGACACATACGTACTAAATAATAAATTTGACAATTTTAAGTTAAACAAAGTGGTACAGTAAGACAATAAGACAGGATCATTGTATATACAGTGCATCCGGAAAGTATTCAGTGCTTCACTTTTTCCACATTTTGTTATGTTATAGCCTTATTCCAAAATGGATTAAATTCATTATTTTCCTCCCAATTTTACAAACGATACCCCATAATGCCAACGTGAAAGACGTTTATTTAAAATCATTGCAAAATTGGAAAAAAAAAATAAAAAACAAAAAAAAGCACGTACATAAGTATTCACAGCCTTTGCCATGTCACTCAAAATTGAGCTCAGGTGCATCCTGTTTCCACTGATCATCCTTGATCATCCTTGAAAAAATGTTTTGGCTAAAGTGCCCATTTAAAAACAAAAACAGCCAAAATAAATCCTGCATAACACTACAAAGTACTTTAAGTAGTCAATAACATCTTTAGGGATATCTTTCCTTATTTATTCCTTTTGTCAAGATCCTATAGATAAAATTGCAATTTGAAAAATGTTGATCGAGATGCTGTGTGTTATTGCTGACGGGTTGTGTGACAGAAGCTTAATGCTGCAGGAGCATGTGCACATGTGGTGTGCCGAAAGCATCTGACCGCACGCGCCCTCTTCACACCGAGGCACCTTCCTGTCCGAGGACATCCTTCCTCTTTTTGTTGTGTCAGAAAGAGCACTCTCTGCAGTTTGTTTTAACATAAGTGAGAATTTCTGTAACTTGCAATAGAGAAATATACACACGTACAAAGTGGTTTCATGCGCTCAGGTCTGGCTTCCTTTTTGTTTGGACATCAATGACGCATAGAAAACAACAACAAAAAAAAGGCTTTTATAGAAATCTACAGGGCGTCACAAAAGTCTCCATACATAGTGGAAATTAACACTTTATTTATTTATTTATTTATTTATTTATTCTTTTAGCAAAATGTCTTCCAAGCATTCTTGTCATACTTAGTTTATATTATATATACAGTATATAGTTTCAGATAACTTTAAGAATTCCTTTGACAAAAGAACAACGCATTGAAATCATTCTCTTGGCTTGGTCAGGACTCTCCCACAAGGTTGTGATGGACTTCAGATCACACACAACGCTGCCAAAGTTATTAACAATTTCAAAAAGACTTGTTATGGACCAACCGAGAAGTGGACGTCCACAGACATCCGCTGACGACGTGGTGCTGGCAAACACGGTTCCCTATGCATGAAGTGTTCTTCATCCAGTTATGAGGTTAAGCATAACAAATTACACAGCTCGAGCGACTTTATCCTTAATTCCATCTTATCCAAATCGATTCATTTATGACATTCATTCTGCATGTCCTCCTGGTTAATTGACTTGTAGAAGTGTTTGTTCATTAGAATAGGACAGGCAAGTGCACGCTAGCATGCTAATGAAAGACTTCACACCGTCCTGTGAGAGTGGCCATTTACCAGCAGTACTTCAGTGTCTGATCCTGTGAGAAAGTGTGAAAGTGACGCAAAATGGCTTTTGAGTGCTGAGCTTTCTGTGACTGAAGAGCCTGTGGTTCTCCTCCTAGGCATGAACACTGACAATAAAGCTCTAATTACACCTTTGACATTCCTCTGTGATAACCAGACCAAACCCAGTGTCGCATCCTTTATTCTGCTACGCAGATCGTTCGCGTGTGCGCGCTGTACATTGACGTGCAGCTGCAGCGGAGACTGCAGATTCTACATGTGGTTTGCAGTGGATGGCTGTTATCCAGCTCTGTTGTTTTTCATCAGTTCAAACAGCATAGATGTTTTCATGCAGTCAGATCACATGATTAGACGCTTAGCCGACATTTAACCTCAAAGTGTGAGGCCTGGCATCTTGTGCCACTTTCGTTCTGTACAAATGTCACTTGATGCTGCAAGCTGGCCAGATGTTGGGTGTTTCGTTTTAATTTTTTTTCTACACGCTCATGGGTCATGACAATATATGCACTCCGAGTGTAAATAAAAAAAAATAATTTTAACACCTGAGAAAATGGCTAAAAATGGACCATGAACACGTTTATTCAAGGATCCGTCTGTACCTTATTTCACAGAGTTTTTTTGTGATTGTTGTGGCCAAAAACACTTGATTTTATAAAATATTACGTTTTTTTTTTTGTTGTTTTTTGTTGGTTAATGAGTCCTTTTTAGCTGTACTACTGTTCGACAGATGTGACTCGAAAGAAGGCTTTGGCTGAATACCTGTTGTGATGACATCACACAATGCATCTCGGCCAAATTTTATGGAAAATGTGTGGTAATTTGGAATAATTGCAAGATCCCGCTAAATCCTAGAGAGATGGAAGGATCTCTTATCTTGTCTTCTTTACTTTTATTTATTTTTTATTCTTATTAATATGTGTCTTGATGTCATATTTGTGTACGCACTGGAAGCGTCTACCTGCCTCTACTCACATGCTAATGTCTGCACTATTCATCAGTCTAGAGTCTTTTAATCAGCAATTAACAGCACAAGGATGGAACACGGAGTTTAAAAATGAGTTGTGGGGATGAATGTCCCTTGATTTCACACTGCTTTGTCTGTTTTGGTGATGTGTGAGTGACTAGCTCCTCTGTTCCTATGAGTCTGAGCTGTCGGTGCTCAGCCATCTCCAGTACAAAAGTGCAAGGCAGTGCAAGGTCCTGCATCTCCTCTTTCCCATCTCACTGCACCAGCTCTGGCTCCATAGTGAGTGTGCAGTTGAGTAACAGTATTAGTTTATTGTATGAGGTGGGGAAAGCAGCAGGATGGATAGGCATGGTGTCATTTCCTTCCAGAGACCTATCCTGTTGCCGACTTCACACCGGTGTTTAGTTAAGGTCACCAAGAGATCACACCATTGTGATGATAAAATTTTTTCCCTCCGTAGTTCACCAAGAGAACAGATTGCGCCATTGGCTGAGACATATGGACACTTGCGTGTTTCTTTTCTCTCCGCGATTGCCTTGGGCTCTCATCCGGCGGGTAATGTGATCCTTCTGATCACCAGCTGCAGCAGGAGAGCCGCAGCACTCAGGCTGCACCATCTTTTTGCTCTTGTATCAACAAGCTTTGTTTTCTTTTACAGGCTAATGCAAACCAGTTTGTGCATCCAGCACGCATCAGAGAGATCTCATTACCTGAGGACCAGTAATTAAGGCATTGGGCTACTTGAAAACATGTTACAATAAGCCAGAGTAATTTATGAAGTAAGAAATAAAACAAGACCGGACATAGTGTTGTAGGAAAATAATGGCAGGGTGGTGTGATGCAGCCTGATGAGAGAGTTGTTCAAAAAGTGTCTTATTTCACTTGTACTACTGCGATTTCTCAACCCTAGGCCTGTCATGATAATTACATTATCGACTTATTGTGTGATATATTAGTATCTAAACGACCTCAATCATTTTTGCCGACCTCACTATTGCACATTGTGTTTCCATGCATATTTATTTGCATTAGAAAGAACGTCGCTATCATTTTAGCTGTTCTTTCATCTTGTCTGCTATAGGGCCTTCATATTATTAAAATTTGTGGAATTTCGGAAAAAAACACACATTCCAGTGCAAAACCACCAGTTTTTGATTAAAATGGACTGAATAAAATATGATGATAAAATATTGACTAAGTTTAAAGGACATTTTAGTCAGAAGATGAAAACTATATTGTGACATTCCAATACCAATGTTTGAATATTCCTAAGACTTAACAGTTCATTGCTTTTTCAAAGGGTGTACTTGCATTATTATACTATTATATTATCATGATATCAGTGGCATCAAATTGTCATAAAATGACAATAATATTGTTTATCACAATTATTTCTGGGGCAATATATCGTCCAACAAAAGTAGTTATCGTGACTGGCCTAGTTAACCCTGACAATTTTTATTTATTAAAAGACAACCCGATGGATTTGATGTTGTGGAACATTCGGGAAAAACAAGTTAGATCCTGTTATCACTTACGTTAAAGCAGCAAACAGTCGTTCCTTACCAGCCAAAAAAAATGCGGCCTGCCATGTTATTGAGAAACAGCAAAACCCTCCATCCTGAAGACCTGAAGTTTGACTATAGTTAGACTAAGTTTGACTGAAGAAACTTAAAGTGCACCTCAAATGTTACCTTTCATGTAGTGTGTTATAGAGCTGTTTGTGAATGTAAGAAGTCCGCAAAGTTTCAAAAATCAAAGTGCACGACAAACGGGGTTATTGACTCCCGAAAGAAGGAACCGGTTCTGAAGAGCTGAAACGAGTTGTTAGTGATACCAGACTTACTTCCTGTACTAACCTACGCAGGTTTGTAAGAAAAAGCCCCACCTCTGGTCTTAATTGGCTGCTCACTGACTGCGGTAGACCGATCACAACACACTGGGACATCTGACCAATCAGAGCAGAGTATGCTCTCTGAAAGGAGGAGTTTAGAATGAATCATTTAGAACGGATTATTGAACGAATCGTTTGGGACACTTGGGGGAAACTTTAATGCTGCAATTTAAATTACGAGTACATTAAAGTGTTTCATTGACCTTGGATGCATGTAATTCTATTGTATGAGAATTTTAAAACAAAATTAGGCACGTTTCAAAACCATAATCGGTGCACTTTTAAGTTGCAGCTTTACCTCTGACTGTTACAAAGCGTTGGCACTGGAGACTCCTTACAAAAATGAGCAATAAACATCATCTCACAGCAAATTTCATGATATCAACGAGTGCACACATTTTTAATCTGTTTGTGTCGAGTGTCCATACAAGTATACGTGAATGAGTGAATAAATTGCTGTAGAAATTCTAACATGTTTGAACGAGCACATTTAATGTAAACCTGTGATTTGCCTTTCAGACAGAAACTACTCAGAGCTGCTGACCAATCAGAATCAAGAATTCAGCAGGACCGTGGTATAAGCAGCTGTGGGTGGTGTGAGGAAAAAGATCACATCGTGATATATGAAGACGTCACAATATACGATATGCATCATAATTACTTCTAAGTCGGAGTTTAAAGCAGGGGCTCATTTTAAACCAATTAAAAGACAACGGGTGGAAACTGGGAAAACAACAAATTTGAACATTTAATCAGATATAAATCTATAACTTTTAGATATTTGACAATATTATAGAAATACCGACATACCTGTTATTCTGTCAGAAAAGCTTGTTGTGACTTAATTCATAATTCAATTCAGCTCTATTTATTTTCATTCGAGTTAACAAGGATGCGCACATGCCTTGACGAGGTGTCACGGTACGGAGAAACTGCTCCAGGCTGACATTTAATAAGCCATAAACACCAAATGTCTCACCTGACCGCTTTGATTGAACCGTGAGGGAAGAGATGAATTTTTAAATCTCAGGTAATCTCTGCGTTACCTGGCCTCTACCTCTCCTTACCTCACACACTCGGTCTCCCAGAGGAACAGCAACCGTTGCCATGGAAGCGAGGCAGAACCATACCAGATATGTTTATTCACCTGCCTTTTGACGTCAGCACGGCGAGTGGTGGTGATGCAGCGCTGGCGCCGAAGGCGTTAAAGACTAAAGTCATCTGCTGCATAGAAACAGGACATTCAGCACCCACAGACTGTCTTTTGTCTTATGAAATATGCCCTCTGTTCCAGTTACAGAAAATTAATCATATCATTCGATGTGTGGTATTCAGCAAAGGATTGCAGCGTTCGTAGTTAAAGCTGAGTGAAGAGAATATGGAGACAGGATAAAAATAAGGTGCTGCATTTATTCAAAAAGGAATGAACCACAATCATCGATAACGACTGGGTGGTGTGATGTGCCCCAGCCTTGAAACGTCCCTGTGAAGTGCCTTCAAATGCTCAGTGTTTGATGTTTTGACAGAATTTCAGCTGAAACAGGAAGTCAATGCGGGATATATCATGTGGCTTTTCCCCCTTTTTAAATGGCCAATAGCATTTAGCTTACATCACAGCCTGGGTTAAGCCATACTTGACAGTTAGTAATACTGGAAAAATGCCTGAGAGATCTGGTGCAAATACCTCGTTCTTCAAACTGAGTGAATTCAAGCCATTTCCTTCTTAACCAACTTTATAACTGGAAACTGATCAAAACGCGTGCTTTCAAATAGCCAAAGACACATTCATGACCCATGCTTGCTGATATTATATGATGGCAAGGTGATTTTTATAGAGTTGGGGGCGGGGCCCTTCAGATTCTAGAGAGCATTTAATTGGACAGAAAATCTGATGAGACGCTGAAGTGCAGAACGATGCTGTCAAAATTAGCAACTGTAACTTTTCTAAATGCAAATTTTGTCCTTGTTTTGGAGCACACGAGCTTATAGATAACCTTAAGGCTAACATATTCATATAAAAGCCACAAAACGTCAATTTTGTTTTCATGGGGACTTTAAAATGTTTGATTCCGCTTGCACCACGGCCATTTTGAGAGCGATTCCGTTTAAAAAAGAAAAAAAAAAAAGAAATTTAAGAATGACAGATGATACTTCATATCCATTTTATAGTTACATTTAATGTTACGGGACATCCACAAAACAAATGAGGTCCCAGTATAACTTTTGTTTCGGCTATAAAGAAATGTTTCCTCATACAATTCACAGTGCAATGATCTCATACACGCACATTAGGCTTAGGTTAGTCATGTGTGAGGTCACAGGTAGGATGTTTATCTCATGCTCACCGCAGCTGCCGCCCACCCTCTCCTCTCTCACTGTGGGCTTTTACGGATGCTCAGCTTCCTGGCTTTCGGCCCTATGGCTCTTTTGGCCACCTCACACATGGATGATTCCAGTCAGGATGAGTTCGATCTGCCATATGGGAAGTTTCACAAGAGCGAGACTAACGGATGGATCCCGTCCACCCTGCCCGAGGCTGCTCACAAAACGGCGTATAGTGCTGTAACCAGCATACGCCGTAGTACGTCTTAATCGGGTATCAGTAGCGTGTGTCGAATTATTCTACTCTGGGGAGCTGAGATTCTATGTTTAGTTCAGAACGAGTCTATCCACCTTTTTGTTTTTTTCAGGATGTAATGTTGGGGCTGTATTACATACACACACACACACACACACACATACACAAGCAGTCTTTAAATGTCTTAAATGAAGTACTATGATCTAATACATAAGCTGGAAGATTAGTTTCTAAAACAGAACTGACTCGTACTGTACATGAGACTCATTGTTATTGTCACTTGAAAGAAATTCAGAAATGATTATGAATATAGGTGATTGTATCAAATATTTCTCATAATGAAACTGAGATGAAAAACAAAAGACTTTTTAACGCTTATTTATAAACAAATAATACGTAATATTTCTTATTTCATGCCTCAAATTCTAGAATGATCTGCAAGTCGAACGACGATTTCATTTAGAAAATTCAGCAATATTCAAGATATTTTTCGTTTCATAAGATATTTTTAGCATGAAAGTAAGCAGCAGTGTTTGCTCTGTTACGTGTTGGGTTTTTTTTCTTTTCATTTTATACACTGCTGTTGATTTCTCGAATCTGATTAGTCAGAAGGTGTTGATGGATTTTCTGTAACAGTATGGCTGTGATGTAGTATCAGCTGCAAGGCAAATCACAGGTTTATATCAATGCACTAATCCTGATACGATATCATTTCTATGGTAAGAAATCATTTACAGATTTGAATAGGCTAACAATACACATTAACACGAAAAACATCTAGGTTCTGCTCTGATGAGTCTTTCTTTAAGGATATTCTTTTTTTATTGTTTTTTATTTTTTATTTTTTATGAAAGAACACCAGTTACTCTCAGCGCTTTAAGGTAAATCTGTTCCTGTAAAATGTTCCGCCGTAGGTAACACCTTCAGGACCTTGCTCTTTGCGGTTTCGGAATTATCTGACAAGTTGCATTTTTTTCTTATTATTAGCTTCAAGTGAGCGAGAGAGGTTGGTGATGCAACTACTGTTTATAACATGAGTAAGAACAGGAACTAACTTGTTCGCAGATGTTCCACAATATTAAATCTTAAAACTATCAACTGATAAAAGTATGAACGTGTTATAAGAGGAGTAAAACACTTCAGGGTGTGTTGTTCTATTGGAAAATAATCAACTTCAGGGTGACATCACATCCCTGTTGATTTGATTATATATGCTTATGTGTTATTCTTCACATTCTTCAGTTTATTGACCTCCATGCTTGCTTCCTTTGTGGCATCCTTCTAGTAGTTTTCATCGTGAACATACTGAGCAGTTAAACACGTACAAAAATGGTGTAGAATATTAAATAAGCATGCAATTTGCAACTCCTCTATGTCTTAGCCTAAAGTGTAGACACCGCAGGAGGTGGCTTTACATCCGCCGATATGCCTCAGCCCTTTAAACGTTCATGCCAGAACACTCAAGACACCGAACCGAGGATTTAAAAAAATGCAAAAACATTAATAGCTGGTTTAAGGGGAGATAATTTGCAGGAGTGAATGCCCCCAGAGGAGCAGCGTGTGTGCAGGGTGTCTTGGGCCGCCGTGTAAGTGGGAGACGAAGTCTGTCATTAAGGGCAGGGCTGAAAGGGTTGGCACGACACAGGCAGGGGAGTGGTAGTCCTCAACGTGGCACTTGTCATGCTGTTGTGGCAAAGGGCACGGATAGTGAAAAGTCAGTAAAGTAAAAAACACAACACAGAGGGAGACTCTGAGAGTTTTACATTTGAGAAGGGTTAAGTGTTGATCCTCCACAGACCTGGACACGAACCCACACACAGTATACAGATGTAGAAAAGGCGAGGGACGGCTGGACAGAGAGACAGCACTGCTTGTGCTGAGCATTGCAGCATCCGAGATGATTGGGAGTGTGTCAGGTAATTCAACACATGCAGGCTGAAGTGAGTGTACGCCACAGAGAGTTAGCCAGCTGCTAAGAATAGTTTTACAGAGCCATAATTAGAAGCAGGCTTTGGGTGGCGGAGTCGTTTTCTTCAGGGGAGACACACACACGGCCACACAAAGTCGTGGATGTGGGAGCATTCAACAGCTCAACAGCATTCATAGCTCTCTCTCTCTCTCTGTATCATGTGACAGCAGCTTGACTCGGATGTCACACAATATAAGAGTGATTCCCCCTTTTTTTCTTATTTAAAGTAATTACTAACATTATAATCGGTCTATTAATGCATAAGTGTGTGCTAATATGCATGTGTGTACGCAGGGGGCTACGATGGCTTAGTGCTTAGTACATTTGCCTCGCACCTCCGGGATTGGGGTATCGAATCCACACCTCCGCCCTGTGTGTGGAGTTGGCATGTTCTCCCAGTGATTTAAGGGGTTCTCTCAGGGTACTCCAGTTCCCTCTGCCAGTGCAGACACGCGTTGTAGGCTGATTGCCATTTACAAGTTGACCATAATGTGTGTGTGTGGGTTTGTGTTTGTGTGAGTATGTGTGTGATTGGGTTGGCACTCCGTCCAAAGTGTCCTCTGCGTTATGCCCTGAGTTTCCTGGGATAGGCGACCCTGTGTAGGATAAGCGGTGCAGAAAATGGATGGATGGAAATTCTGGACTGTTGCCTTTCTTTCTTTCTTTCTTTCTTTCTTTCTTTCTTTCTTTCTTTCTTTCTTTCTTTCTCTCTCTCTCTTTGTTTTTTTTTCTCTCTCTCTCTCTTTGTTTCTTTCTCTCTCTCTCTCTCTC
>JAFFST010050828.1:53419-82528 GCA_022414735.1 Noturus placidus | reverse complement strand
TGCTGCACTGAAAGTAAAGGGGCTGAATAATTTTGCACGCCCAATTTTTCAGTTTTTTATTTGTTGAAAAAGTTTTAAATATCCAATAAATTTCGTTCCACTTCATGATTGTGTCCCACCTGTTGTTGATTCTTCACAAAAAATTACAGTTTTATATCTTTATGTTTGAGGCCTGAAACGTGGCAAAAGGTCGAACAGTTCAAGGGGGCCGAATACTTTCGCAAGGCACTGTATGCTTTGGATCATTGTCTTGCTGTATAATCCAGCTACGCTTGAGTTTCATCCTACGGACTGAAGACCGGATATTCTCCTTTAGGATTTTCTGGTAGAGAGCAGAATTCATGTTTCCCTCAATTATAACCAGTTGCCCAGGCCCTGAATCAGCAACGCATCCCCACACCATCACACTGCCACCACCATGTTTGACTGTAGGTATGATGTTCTTTTTGTGGAATTCTGTGTTTGGTTATCCACAGAACATTCTCCCAAAAGTTTTCAAACAAAATACAAACAAGACTTTGAATGAATCTTCCATGAATGCCATATTTGCCCAGTGTCTTTCTGATAGTGGAGTCATGAACAGTGACCTTTATTGATGCAAGAGAGGCCTGTAGGTTCTTTGATGTTTTCTTGGCTCTTTCGTGATTTCCTGGATGAGTACCGTATTTTCCGCACTATATGGCGCAGTCTCAATTACGGGGTCTATTTCTGTACTTGAACAATACATAAGGCGTACCATGTTATAAGGCGCATATGGTTGTTATGCCAACCAAAGTCGCACAACATTTTTACAGATTTTGGAACTCAGTCCACACATGAGGCGCACAGGATTATTAGGCGCACGGCCGATTTTTGAGAAGATTTAAGGCTTTTGTGTGCGCCTTAAATGTGCGAAAAATATGGTAGTTGTGCTCTTCACGGAATTCTGGAAGGTCGGCCACTTCTGGTAAGTTTAATTACTGTGTTGAGTTTTTTTTTTTTTCCATTTGGAGATAATGGCTCTCACTGTGGTTCTTTGGAGTCCCAGAGCCTTTCAAATGGCTTTGTAGCCCTTCCCAGACTGGTGTATTTCAGTCACCTTCTCCCTTCATGCTGTTGAAAAAGTTCTATGTAAGTGTTGATTTGATTGAACAGGGTTTGCAGTAATCAGGCCTGGTTGTGTCTAGTCCAGCTGAACCGCATTATAAATGCAGTTTCATAAATTTTGGGAAATTAGTACCTGTCACGTACCTGAGTTGATGTGGATGCAGGCGCGGGTGTCAGAAATCCGGCGGTAAATCCAAAGGGCGGCTGTGGCTAATCCACTAACCGTGGGGTTGGCGGTTCGAATCCCGGCCCGGGTGATCCCATGTCGAAGTGTCCTTGGGCAAGACACTGAACCCTAAGTTGCCCCCAATGGCAAGCTAGCACCTTGCATGGCAGCTCTGCTACCATTGGTGTGTGAGTGTGCTCTCATTTGTAAGTCGCTTTGGATAAAAGCGTCTGCTAAATGAATAAATGTAAATGTAGGGAATAAACAATTGTGGGTCAGGCGATCGGACAAACGGGCAAAACGAGGCTAAACTAGAATCAGAGTCGGGAATGGAAACGGGTTGATATTTTCTATAGTCAAAGTTCGGGAACGGCTCAGAGAATGCTAGAGGAACAAAGTCAACTATCATTACTTCGCGAAGATTGTTTACATCCGGGGTCTCTTTTAAGCTGTGCTTGTAATCGCTTTCAGGTGTGTGTTCAGAATTCCGGGGAGGAAGAGCGCATGTGTGAGCGGGATGTGTCATTCGTGGCGGCCATGTTGGAAGGGCACGTTGCCTCCTGGGAAATTGAGTCTTCACCGGACTGAGACATGACAGAGCCCCCCCCCCCAAAGGGCTCACTCCGGGAGCCGAGACCCTTCGGGGCCTACTCCTGGGCCGCGGGCCTGGGAGGTCCGGGTGAGCCGTGTGGAAGTTCCTGACGAGCGTCGGATCGAGTATATCCCACCGGGGAATCCAGCCTTGCTCCTCCGGTCCGTAGTTCGGCCATTGCACCAAATATTCCAGTTTGCCTCTCCGACGCCTGGAATTAAGAATGTTCTCGATAAGGTAGGCTGGTTGACCTTCAATCTCTAGGGGTTCTGGAGGGGTTTCGGACGGCACTTCAGTGGCTAATGGGCCCTTTACCACAGGTTTGAGACGGGACACATGGAAGGAGGGGGACACACGGCTGTGGCGGGGTAATTCCAAACTGTAGGTCACCTCATTGATCTGATTGAGAATCCTAAAGGGAGTTTTCTACAGCCGTGTGGTTGTTTCAGGTCTTTGGTAGACAACCATACTCTATCGCCCGGTTGATAGTGAGGGTGCTCACTGTGGCGACGGTCGGCCCTCTGCTTGTAGGCGGCTGTTGCTTGCTGCTGGTTTTGATGGGTGTTAGCCCAGATCTGTTCACTCTGATGGAAACCACTGATCCACTGCGGGAGATTCCGTGGGGGTGATGTTTCAGGGGAACAGAGGAGGCTTATAGCCCAAAACACATTGGAATGGCGTGAGTTGCGTAGCAGAATGTCGGAATGAGTTCTGTGCATATTCAGCCAACGGGGGGAACCAGCTCCATTCTTCAGGGTTGGAGGCGCAGAACGTGCGGAGAAAACGACCCAGCTCTTGGTTAGTATGTTCTGCTTGGCCGTTTGCTTGGGGGTGGTAACCGGAGGTGAGGTTTACAGTAACACCCATTTTCTCAGTTCCATACCCGGGAAGTAAATTGAGGACCCCTGTCACACACTATCTCCTCCGGAATGCTGAAGAACCGGAAGACATGCTGGAACAGCATCTCAGCAGTGTAAAAGTCAGACAGTAGGTTGGGCAGGGGGATGAACCTTACCGACTTGGAGAACCGGTCTACCACGACCAGGATTGTGGTATTACCCTGGGATCGTGGCAAGTCTGTGACAAAATCTATGGCAAGGTGTGACCAGGGGCGTTCCTGTATGGGCAGAGGCATGAGTTTTCCAGCTGGAAGGGTTTGTGGATCTTTGCTTTGAGCGCTTGAGGAACATGAGGCGACCATGCGGTGTACGTCTCTCCTCATGTTGGGCCACCAGTATTTCTCTTGTAGTAGCTGGTATGTGTTCTGGGCTTTCAATGGATGTTGTGGCCAGCCTGTGTACTGGTGCTTGAATACAGTTTTGGAGGCAACACGGGGACCAGCAGGTGACTTCTTTGTGAGTCCATGAAATAACTGGGTTGTGGTGTTCTAAGCACGGGAGGCCGAGAACCACTGGGAGACGGACAGATTTCGTTACATAAAAGGTGATCTTCCCCTGATGGAGTGCACTGGTTTGAAGGGTAATGGGTTTGGTGCAGTGAGTGATTAATCCGTCCCCTATGGGGGCCCCATCAATGGCGTGGATGCGGCGTGGTGAATGTAAAGGTCGGATTCCTTCTGCTCCGGAGTCGATTAGCACCTCTAGGGTACAAGACAGATTAAAATACGTAAAAACGATTGGCAGAAGGAGTGCTGAATGTGAGAGACTCCGGGTCTATGGGTTTGTATTCACCTCGGATCAGGAGGGCCTGGTTGGATCTCTCTCTCTCGTGGTCCTAGGTTTCCTGTTAGGGCAGTTCTGAATGAAATGTTGTGGTCATTCGTGGCGGCCATGTTGGAAGACATGTTGGAAGGTAAATTGAGTCTTCACCGGACTGAGACATGACAAGTACCTACATAGATTACTATTACTAATAGATTTTCACACAGGCTCAGTTGGTATTGGACAACATTTTTGCTTCAATAAATAACAATATTATTTAAAAATTGTATTTTGTGTTTACTCAAGTGGCTTTTGGTTTGTCTTAGATTTTAAATTCTGAAACTATTTAGTATGAGCTGCACAAAAACAGAAGAAATCAGGAAATGTTTTTTTTTTCACGGCACTGTAGGACTGAGCGATATATCGATATTGTGATAAATGATTACATGATTACATGGTACACTTTTCTGAGATCATTGTGATAAATGATTACATGATAACATGGTACACGTTTCTGAGATATCATTGGTATCATGTTGGCTTTTTAATAATTATTAATAATTAATTATAGACCTCATTTAAAAAAATATCTTAAACTTCTTTGACTTTGTAGGCATTAATGAGGGCGGATGTGGCTCAGTCGGTGGAGCGGGTTGTCCACTAATCCGCTAATCGTAGGGTTGGTGGTTCGAATCCCGGCCCGGGTGATCCTATGCCGAAGTGTCCTTGGGCAAGACACTGAACCCTAAGTTGCCCCCGATGGCAACCTAGCACCTTGCATGGCAGCTCTGCTACCATTGGTGTGTGAGTGTGCTCTCATTTGTAAGTCGCTTTGGATAAAAGCGTCTGCTAAATGAATAAATGTAAATGTAATGAAAATTGTCCCTAAACAGTTTAGCATTTTTTCCATTTCATTTACTACTGTTTTGCAGACAGTTTGTTAGCTAAATTATATGTCATGATCTGCATCATGTATCGAAGAAATCTCCTCAAGTATCATACGATATGATATTTTTGTCATATCGTCCCAGCTCTACTTGGAAAGAAGTAGCAGAGATCGTTGGTGTAGCAGAGTATTTGTAGCTAATACAGTTAGCTTGCAATGCTAATTTGCTACTAGCTAATACAAAACCTGTTACTTCTATGTAAATCGAACAACCAATTTCCGCACTGATTGGTCTGTTATTTAATTTGTGTTTAACTAATAAGAAGAAGATTATATAGATATAGATATATGCTGGTGAGCATACGTAGCTGGGTACAGTTAGCTTGTGCTGTTAATCTGCTAACAAAGCTAGTATGAAACCTGGTACATAAAATACATCAAACAACCAATTTTTACCCTTTTTTTCTCTTTATTAGAATATTAGAATACATTTTATGTCCATTTTAAACAAAACTAAGCAGTATACTATATTACGTTGTGTGCTGTACATTTTAGCTACTACCCTTTCTCATCGGAAATAAAAATGGTGGAGAGATGGTACATGAACACAACGAACAAACTATAAGAGACATAAGGAGCTAGTATGAATGCAAGATTAGACCCCTGTGAACCTTTCTAGCACGCTTTCTTAAAAAAGATTATGAAAAATAGCACATCTTGTATTCCTGCCTGAATTTTTAGAATACATTATCTGTTTAGATCGAATAATGTATTTGTTTTCTGATTTTGTTTCTTTTTCTTTCTGTAATGCCAAACTTATTTACAGTCCACAACATGTGGCAACAGATTCTGCATATTTGGCAAAAACCATGCTATGTCTAGCAGCTCATTCCTAAAGCAGTAATATGAAGCATGTTCAAACTCTCTTGCAATGCATTATGGTCTTAGTGGAAGGAGTAATTGCATTTCATCAAAGCTGTATTTAGTGCTACTAATTACAGCATGTGAAATAAGCAAATATGCTGAGTGGGGCCTGGCAATGTATCATACACACACACATTCCTGTTTTACAAGTACAGTACAGAAGTAAACTCTTTCAGAGCGCCGATGGACTGTTTTGTGTTTTTTTTTTTTTTTTTTCCCCTATCCAGAGAGACCGCTTCTCAGTGTATGGAGAATACTGTAGTAACCACGAGAAAGCTCTCAGGCTGCTGATGGAGCTCAATAAGATCCCCCACATCCGCACCTTCTTACTGGTGAGCACTGCTCAAATACATATTTACAAGGTGATGTTTAAAGTTAACAAAAAGTTTGTTTATGTTATGTGAAGCTGATTTATGTGAATATGCTCATAAGGTATGCACAGTTAAAAAAATACAAACTCCTAGACTTAAGTGTGTGTTTCTGTTGCAGCACTGTATGTTGCTGGGAGGGAAGAAGAGCACTGACGTTCCTCTGGAGTGTTACCTGCTCTCTCCAATTCAGAGGATCTGCAAGTACCCTCTCCTGCTCAAGGTACCAGTGCATCGTCATCTGACATGGTCCTTACAGGGGTTTCCTGAGTGAAAGATTGGCCATATGTCTTTTAAATGTTTTTTCTCTGGTCTATTCTATGTCTGTCTGTATATCTGTCTATCTGTTTATCTAGATTTGTCTATCTCTGTGTTTCACTGTGTTTTTGTTTCTGCATATCTGTTCTTCATTATCTGTCTGTTTGGTCCACCTCTCTGTCTCTTCATTCATTCATGTATTTATTTAATTAATTGTTTATTTATTTATCTACGTATTTTCAATATACCTGTCTGCACATCTGCTGTGTCCCTGTCTGTCTGGATCTCTGTCTGTTTGTGCCTTTGTGTTTGTCTCTGTCTGCCTGTCAGTATCTCTCTCTGTGTATCTGTCTGTGTCTCTAGATCTGTCTGTCTGCCTTTTGGGGTCTCTGCTTGTCTGTCTTTTGGTGTCCTAGTCTGTCTGTCTGTCTGTTTCTCTTTGTCTCTATCTCTTAATCTGTCCGTGTCTCTCTTTCTTTCTTTCTGCCAGCTGTTTTTACGTCAGTTTGAGCTGAGCGTGCAGAAGTGTGTCTGAGGTTAATTTCCTCGCACTAAGCTTGTGCATTGTGCGTCCACTGTAGGAGCTGTTGAAAAGGACGGCTAAGAAGCATGCGGATTACCCATCCGTGGAGGAAGCGCTGCAGGCCATGAAGGAAGTGTGCTCCAACATCAACGAGACGAAGAGGCAGATGGAGAAACTGGAGGCTCTCGAGCAGCTCCAATCCCACATCGAGGGCTGGGAGGTCAGTGCACAATGCACAGTGCTAGTGTATGTGTTTATTTTCAGGTCAGTTTAATTGTCCTCCCATCCATAATGCATATATTTATATACAACACGTGTAAGAGACATAGCTTTTGTTTGTACGTGTGATGAGATAATGTTTCGAACACATTGTTAGACCTAGAGAGGCTGCCGGTGTGTTTAAAACCTCACCACCTGAAACTTCAAAACACCACCACTGTTGTTAGGTGCTGCCCAAATAACTGCGAAGAATAGCACATGTACACACGATTGCAACTTTTAGTAGGTCAGAGTTTCCCTTTGTGTATGTGGTAGTCTGATTTATTTAAGTGAGATTATGTAGTGCAAAAAAGGAACAATCCCAGATGTTGGCTTTTTATCTTTTGTACCAGAAGTGCCTTGGATTTTTCCTTTTTTTGTGTGCATTTTTCATGATTGATACCCAATAAAAAGTACACCTTCTGGGATTACTACATGAGGTTAGTCCAGCAAGCAGCATTCCAAGATTATGTCTGATATTATGTAGTGTTGGTGAATTTCCTTGTTTGCTTCAGACTGGATACATGGTGACATTTTCTTTAGAAACACCATAAAAAGAATCAGGAAGCATTAAAGCAAGAGAGTCAGCTTGTTACCCAGGAGATCAGCTGATTCCCCCAAACATGCTACTGTATGCCACCCCCCCCTCTCTCTCTCCCTCTCTCTCTCCCTGTCTGTGTGTGTGTGTGTGTGTGTGTGTGTACATTCCAACTTTTCTTCTCATTTACAATCCTGTATTTCTCATCATGTTTTTTTGGTATTGGGAACTTTTAGGCTAGTTTTCAGTGGCAGTGCATGCTGTGTTATTTCCTATAGAGCGTCGTCACTCACAGTGGTTCACTGTCCTCCCATTCAGTGAGTATCCCAGCTCACAACAGAGCTCTATTATGCTCCAATCCAGACGCTTGTGTGCTATGGTTCAGCAAAGCCAGCTGACTGAAGAATTGTAGCACATGCTGGAGAGACACGCGGCTTAACTAAAATTTCCACGGTTATGAAATCATCACATAGTATACATTGATACCTTGCATTTTGCCTCCATGTGCATTTTACAAGGTAATGCCATCAGCAAATGTGCTGCTGTATGATTTATGCCGTGTTAAGTTGTTGAAGGCCTTGTACAGGCTGATATTTCCAAGAGATCGCTAGTATGTTTTAAGTGCTTTAA
The DNA here is from genome assembly GCA_022414735.1 of Noturus placidus. Taxonomy (NCBI): domain Eukaryota; kingdom Metazoa; phylum Chordata; class Actinopteri; order Siluriformes; family Ictaluridae; genus Noturus; species Noturus placidus. The sequence continues at coordinate 74,638 of JAFFST010050828.1, read as the reverse complement.
TCAAGTAGGTTCTATCGAGCCTACTGTAAATAATCTCTAATGGACGAGAGTGCTGAATCAAGAGCAGACATCATACCGGTGCTGCAATCGACCCATTTGGACACACCATCGATTAAGGAGACAAAATGGAGTCTCAGGCTCACGCATACACCTGCAAAGCATGGAAAATCACATCCTGTTCAAAGGCAGCCTGGAACATTCTCCCCGGATGAAATCAATTATTGACGGTGAAAAGCCTTGTGCAGGTTCATGACATCAAACAAACCTGAACGCCTGTGTTTCCTGTGGGACAGAGCGTGGGGCTTGTACAGAAAGAAACCGACTGAAAAAAGCTAACTTTAGGCCTTTTTTTAAAAGCGCCATGATCTGTACAAATGAGAATCTGTGGTTTCTGCTATTAAGCAATAATTTTACACCAGTTTTAATATAAGTATTAAAATATATCAATAGATAGGTTTTAATATACATTATAATATATATGTAAGGGATAATTCACGGCTAGGTGTGCATTTTATGATTTTAATGCATGATATGCATGAATGAGGCAAAGAACCTCTGTGGAGTGCATTGAAATCGTGTAACGCACACCTACCCATGGGTTATCCCACTTATACCATGCTCACTCTCCAGCATTGAGGACTTAAAGCTGTCGTTGATGTTTGCAGTGCAAAATTTAACCAAAAAGATAAAAATAATGGTTAATACTTGTTACTTATTATATAAACGGGTCGTTAAATCTAGAATTCTGCCCACTCTAATCATACACAGAGATAAAGTAGTGCAATAAGATTACATTTATTTGAATTAATTATAATAAATAGTTAATAAAGCAAGAGACATTGTACGTGTGTGAATTACCTGCATCTGTGCCGCGTCTCCATTAATAATGAAGCTGTGATTTTAACTAATGTGTACAACTGTAACTGTATGTTACAGTTAATTGGTTGATTTTATTTTTTTTTCCTCTTTGGGGCGGGGCAAGCTTTCAGTACTATTTTTTTGTTTGTCTATTTAAAAATAAATCCACAAACTGAGTGTTACAAATATAAACTTTACACAACTGTTGGTCTAATTATATATGACTGAAAAGAACCCAATACACACACGCACACAGCAGAATATATATTATTAATTTAGGACTAGTTTAATTCAGTGTCATAAAAATGCATAAATACTTAGGGTGTTATTTTATATTTATTTTATATATATATATATATTAAATGCATTACTTTTTATGGATTAAAAAAAGCACTGAATTAAACTACAGTACAAATGAATAATAAATTACAGATCTTACTCGCGCACACACTCTGTATCAGTGCGTCTATACCATGTGTAAGGAGCAATGCGGCCTCGTTACTAACACATCACTTCCATTATAATAAAGAACATAAGTTACACTGATACAGCATATAATGTCAATAAACTTAAATTAAACTAAACCTTTTAATCAACTCGCGACAGCATCATTGTCGTGGTGGTGCTACACAAACGCCGCCTTATTAAGTTTATAAATCTTCTCCGCAGTGTTTAATATAAAATGCCCAACTGCCTTCGAGGATATGGAGGTCGCACATTTTCTTCCTCAGTTACTTGACGAGTTCGCCTCCGTCTGATGGTCATTGAGAGAAAAGAAATTCATGTTCGATGACTCTGGGTATTATTCTAAAGCTAGCTCTGTCCCATTACGTGCATGTGACATCATGTAGGAAGTGGCTTTTACTTCCAGTTAGTAAAAAACCCGCTAGTGTTATATTTGAGATTATATTACCTTTCTAAAATCCACACACTAGTGTGCATAGTAGTGCAGAGTGCATAGTGTAATTCTACAGTACATCATTTGTGGCACAATTTTAGTATTTACTCTCCAGAGCGTATTTTCTCATCAGAAGTAAACTCCCCTGTGCTTCACGCAGGCCAACTAATCGATAATGAGATTTGGTGACAACGATTTTCATAATTGATTATTATAGATTTTATCGCTTAGTAGTTGCAGCTCTAATGTTACTATGGTTACAGTTGTTTATAGGCAGCATGTTAATCTCGAATAGTGATTAAACACTGGAACTACCGGTGCATTCAACAGTTTGAACGCATACCTTCCAGTCAATAGAGTCAATAGAATATTCCGACAGATCATGGTATAATAAATCAATATATATGTTTTAAAATGCAATAATGACTATAGCGGTATTGACTTTGTGTATAGTGTTTACAGGGTCTGTAATAATAATAAGATGTAAAATAAAAAGAAATAGTATGGCATCAATACCATTTTTTCAGTCAGAGCACATGTTCTTTGGTACTCATTGGTTCCAAAACTGATACCAAAATGAGTAATGTCAAGCAGTCTGAGGCATCATGGAACATTTTTATTTAGGTTGATTCTGCGTGCTGCTAGCAATAAACTCCTCACGCTGAGCTTTAATATTGAGTTTAAAATGTGCAGTTAATAGAGAATGTGACGGTGACTGACCTGAGTGCACACAGCAGTACCAGCAAGCCTGGTCATAATACATAAGTGCAAGGAGCCGTGAACAAAGCGTATGCACTGGCGCGTGATGGGGAAGGAAGCGTCTGTGTCTTCGCGCTCAGAGCTCGCAGAACTGAATCGCTCACACATGTGACAGTTTCCCTACACACTTGTGAATACCTTTGAAAGGGTGCCCTTGCAATGCCAATTAATTCCCAACAGTATCATTCTGAATTTATTTGATTTAGCATCAAATATTAATCCGATACAAATCTCAGACCTAATTGAACACATCTTTGAAAGGATCTGTGTTCTGAAATAAACCATCTTTGTTGTTTTTTTTTTCTGATTTCAAACGTAGTTTATAGCTGAAGAACAAATATGTTGGTGCTCTGTCAAATATTTTTCTGTCCACCTCAGTGTAATTTTTCTGAAGTTTAATAGAGGAAGGTTTGTAAGCAATGAATGGCCAAAATCAATACTGTCAGCAGGTTATGCCATGTTATTTGTGATTTATTTTAATGTGAAGTTTCACACTGGGTTCTGGAGTATGGATTTACTACAAGTGTCTGTGTTTTAATGTTTTTCTGATATCATTATCCAGGGAACAAATCTAACCGATATCTGTACTGAGCTGCTTCTCCATGGTAATCTGCTGAAGATCTCAGCAGGAAACATTCAGGAAAGGGTCTTCTTCCTGTTCGATAACCTTCTCGTGTATTGCAAGAGGAAGTCCAGGTTAGAGAACCTGTGCATCATTTACTTTTATAGCATTGTTGTGGTTGAAGCATCTTTTGGAGAGACATTAGGGACATTAAATGTGAGAATGTTCCACTAAGTTTTTTTTTTTTTTTTTAATTATTTTATTTTTTTAATTGTCCAGAGTTTCAGGGAAGAAGTCCACCAAGAGGACAAAGTCTATGAACGGCCCGCTGTATGTCTTCCGTGGCCGAATCAACACTGAAGTAATGGAAGTGGAAAATGTTGAAGATGGAACTGGTATGTCCGGCCATCTTCTGTCTTCTTTACCAAATAAAAAAAATGTGTTAAACCAAAGTACAATCTGTTACACTCCACATTATTGTGCTGTAGTTCACAGCAGCCACAAACGCGGCATGAAAATACACCCGGAAACTGAATCAGCATTAGCATGAACACTCGTGTGCTGATAAAGATCCGTTCCAAAGCGGCGTTCAGTTTCACACCTCTGCTGTGTGCATGTGTGTGTGTCAGTATCAGATGATGGGTGTGGTGTTGTTTGAAATCTGTACGGACTGAGAATTAACAGCTCTTGTTCTCACTTTCAACATACGTTAAGGGGTGGGGCCTCCGCATGTCGTGGTCACAGTAGGAACAACAGCTATCGGCGGATCAGTTTAAACCATACACGTGAGTTCTGGTACACATTAGCAGCCAGGGTGTGGTGGTGTCACATATCATTATACACAGTAACTGAACCAGCTTCAGTGCAACTTAAGAACAAACAGCATTTTAGTTTTTGCACTCGTTAGATTGCTTTATTTATTTATTTTTTATAAATGAGTGACACCACATACGTTTTTATACATCTATAGTTACATTTAATGGAACATTCGTTGACACCCACATGAAGCCTTGTGAACTCCAATGGGAACCCATCCTCATCTGTCTGTCAAGGAATAGTGCAATTATAAATAACTATAACCGTATACTACGTGGTCAAAAAGTGCAATTCTGTAACCAGGAAATTCAGTACAGTTTTCAGAATTTCAGAAAATTCCCATAAATTATCATCATCTTCACTCTAATTTATGTCTTGATCAGTCAAGACATACTTGTTCAAATGTTTTAGTGTTTTTTACACAGGAGTGGCTGGCAACTAATGTTTGCATCAATAATTACATTTAATGGAACGTCCATGAAACAAGTCAGATCTTATCACTTATACTGTAGCAGCTATGAACAATTGAATTCTATTGTTTTTTTTTTAATGTGCTATATATACACATTCATGATATCATTTTCCAGGAGAAGAAACAGACTCTAAAGGGAACCCATCCTCATCTGGGTGTCAACGAATAGTGCAATTATAAAGAATTCCCTTCTGTAACTGTGTACTTACTACGTGGTCAGATAATGCAATTTTTGTAAAAAGCAAACTCATTTTTTTCAGATGAAGTCTATTTTGTTGAAACTATTAACTGTTCACTGATGGAGATATGACTGCAAATATGTTTGTGGCAATTGCAGTCGTACTACATTCCATTAACAGTCATTCCCTCAGCAACTTCATCTTTTTTTCTCTCTCTAGAAGATAATGAGACAAAATAAATTGCAGCTGGAAATCCAAATTCCTCCAAAGACTTTCCCCTAGCGTATATCTTACTGTCCGTTACGCTGACACTGTCCTATAAATGTTATTTAAATGTCTCCGTATAGAAAACTTCACCATATTAATGACTATTCCTTTTATTTTTTTAAATAACAACACTTTTAATGGGCTTATTAGTCTTAGATTATGTAGAGTATGTGCCGTACACGTCCCTGTAAATGAGTTGTTACCATAGAAACGATCACATTTTAGATTGAGCTGAGCTGCTGGATTTCACAGAAAATTATCCGACATCTTCGGATCAGTCAGATTCCCGAATTCATCTGCACTGTGGTGAAAGGAAACTCATCTGTGAGACTTTTCCGAAATATTATACATGTCTTTGTAAACACCCTAAATCCACCAGCACTGAGCAATTCTTTTTGGCTCACATGCCCTCACTCTTTCACCTCTCTTTCTCTGTCTCACTATAGAATTTAATTACCCTAATTGCACCCTTATCAGGCTGTCTGGATGCCGAGCTATCCGTTAACCTCCACTCAGTCTCGATTTAGTGGTCAGCTCCCTCCCATCTTATTTCAAATGGGCTAAAAGCCCTACCTGAGGCCTCTTAGTGCTCCCAAATCTATTTCCACGATCTCAACATTAACCCACTGCCCATTATAGAGGCTCATTTTTAATTCATCCTACTCCACCTCATTTACCTGCTGTCAAATAAGGGATAAAATCAGGCTGTGGCTTGAGGGCTGAAACCTCTACCTACATTTTCTATGCACCCTCAAACATGGACACACACACACACGTTCACACTGGTTAATGACAGGGGTAGTTGTATCATTATTGTTGTCAACTTTTGTTATCCTTCTTTAAACCTTTTGCATTTTTCATGGCTAATAATGAGAAAAATTTGGGTTTTATTTCAGCATACATCACCTTCATTTTTGCAAGCTTGTTCGAAACAAAACGACAGATATGAGTCAAATCAATGGCTCACCACGAGAATACTGCACTAATGTGTCTATCTTTGGGAAGCTTTTAAAACAAGATGATCCCCACATCATGGATATGACCTTTGAACTTGTATAAACTCTCAGCATCAGTACACAAGCTCAGCATCAGTAGGACCATTTTTTTTATATTACCACGTGACCATTTAGGGAGAAGCCCAACTAATATTGAAAAGTAAGATATTGGAATATAATTATGTATTTCATAATTACATATTTTGAAACGTCAGTGTTATGGTGGTGACTTGTTTTTTGAGGGAGGGTAAATGGTCTGCACTTATAGCACTTTTTTAAATTTAGCAGTTCTACAAAGCGCTTTACACGGTTTGTTATTCACCCATTCACACACACTCGCACACCCCAATGGTCGCAGGGCTGCCATGCAAGGTGCTAACTTGCCATCGGGAGCACCTTACGGGTTCAGTGTCTTGCCCAAGGACACTTCGGCATGTGGAGTCATGTGGGCCGGGAATCGAACCGCCAACCCTACGATTAGTGGACAACCCGCTCTACCAACAGAGTCACAGCTACCCATGACACAGGGATGACACATTTTCAACATGTATAAACATACAAACACATACACACACACACACACACACATATATATATATGTATATATGTGTGTGTGTATGTGTACAATGTGTGTGTGTATATATATATGTGTGTATGTGTGTGTGTGTGTATATATATATATATATATTTGTGTGTGTGTGTATGTGTATATACTGTATGTTATACTCTACGTATAATAGCATAAACATAGGAAAATAAGTTGTTGTTTCAGTGTAGTCATTACTGAGGTATATCTGCAGGTTCTCCATGCATAGGGGACTATGTTTGGGTTTTTTAAATAAAGCTTTATTGAGAGATTTCATAAATCATTACAAAGACTCTGCTGGTCCACAACACTTCCAGTCTTTTTGAATTTGTTAATAAGTTTGGCAGCATATAATGTATTATTATTGATAATATGCGATTAGCACTTGCAAAGATTAATGCATGGTGAATAAACTTTTAACAAGTGTCTGTTTTGAGCTTTATAACGAGTACCATGATACCAATACCTTAACTAACTTCTCATGTGTTCCTTAATAAAGTGTTACCAAAAACAGTTTTTTTTTCCCCGAAAAAGTTTGACATTTGCATTTCTTTGCTTGAATAAAGTCATTCCACATGTCATGTGATGTTGGTATCATATGGTCCTTGTTAAATAAAGGTGAACTTTCAACCTGTTTTTTTTGTTTTTGTTTTGTATTTTTTTGTTCTTCCAGCTGATTATCATAGCAACAACTACACTGTGACCAACGGCTGGAAGATTCACAACACGGCCAAAAACAAGTGGTTTGTGTGCATGGCCAAGAATGCAGAAGACAAGCAAAAATGGCTGGACGCCATTTTAAAGGAGCGTGAACAGCGAGAGAGTGAGTGGTGTTGTGCTTTCCACTGGTTTGTTCTTACAGAATTTCCATAAAGTATTCGTCACCTGAAATCTATTTTGATCAGTCAAAATACTTTGTGTAGTTCTTTTTTGTTTTGTTTTTTTTTAATTAAGATGCTAGCAAGTAATGGACATATCAAGTAAACTGCATGCTGAAATCATTATGCACAAGTCTCGAAATGTTACGTAATCTCAAACAGAGATTTTTTTTAACTTTGTACAGCTGAAATTAACTGTAGCAGCAGTTATTCCAATCCAGAATGACAAAATGGATTAAAGGTGCAATAGTCAATATTTTTAAAAATTAATTACTAGTACAGATAATGTGGAAAATTATATAGAGATAATAGTTTAAGCCATTGTCTCAGAACAATTGTGTTACTTCGCCAGAATATAAACCTAGTTTTGAAACGTGCCTTTTAGTCTGTAATGATTCTTTTTATTTTAAATGCCCTCTTGTCAGTCATTTTATAGACACGCCCTCAATGCCCCTTCACTTCCTCATAAATCATCATTAGGAGAAATTGCATGTTTGTAGCTAACCCTAACCCACAACAGGATATTGTCAGTTATTGGATCCATACATACATGCTTAGTTTGCCTGATACAGTGTCCAGTGAGTTTATGTAATGATCTAATAACGCATTTAATTAAACACAATCAATACAACTTAACTGAAATCATTTATATTATTGTTAAATACTCAATTTAGGTCAGAAGGTGTTGATAAAGTTTTCTATAATAGCACCTCCCAGAGAGTTCAGACTACTAGGTTTATATTAAGGTGCTCGTTATAATTCATTATTGCTTCTGTAGTAACAACGTACACAGGGACTTGTAAGGCAGACGCTCCATATAAATAGACTAAAAACCTGCAATCATTGATCTGGTGACGTTCGCTATGAGGACATGTTTATTTGGCTTTTTTAGACGGAGTCTCCATTGCCAGTACTTTGTAACAGTCAGAGGTAAAGCTGTAACATTAGGTGTCTGACAGAGTCTTTAGGACCGAGGGCTTTGCAGTTTGTCAGTAACAGGTCAAGCTGTTGGATGACAGGACAAGAGGATGTTGAAGGAACAAATGTTTATAGCTGTTATGACAGGATCTAACTTGTTTCATGGCCATTCCACAACATTAAATGTAACTGTTAACTGATAAAGTATGACGTGTAGAAAAATAAATAAATAAATAAATAGTGTGCTGTGGTATAAAAGAAATGCAACACTTTGAGATCTGCTGTTATAAGGAAATAACCAACTGGTGGTAACAGTAAATCTTATCAGGCTGCATCACACCACCCTGTTATTGATTGTTGTCCTATTACAGCATGCACTGACATGTTTCTTTATTGTTGTTGTTGTTTCTTTTAAAATTGGTCGATCAAAAAACATAGCAGCCCGAGTATTTTATTACTGAAATAATCTTTTGCTGCAACCCTGCTTAAAACTAGTGCTGCCTCAAATGTTTGTGTGCAGTAGTTTAAAATGACGGTGTGGTTCAAGTGGTTTTTGTAGGAAACTATTGACAGTGTGTGGAAGAACATGGACGGCATGAGAAAACCTCTTTTGTCTTTTTGTATCATCACCGACAGAAAGTTTATTTCAACATGTAAAATTACCACTTAAATCTTATTTATTTCTTTAATTACAGCACTGTGATGGGGTTCAAGTGCTCTCAACGATATTTCCGACAAGACTTAAGGGCAACATAGAAGTCTTTTTTTAGACTAAAAAGCACCTCAGCGGCCTCCTCCGTCTAATGTTTTATGAATCGCTTTGCTGTTTTCCATGACAGATTTGAAACACCTGTCTCACATGGGCCACCTGTTCTTGGTTTGTGTGTTTGATGTCCGTTTTAGGGTTTTCAGTAGCACAGTCCACTCAGTCTTTATACCATCTTATCACAGCTATAAATCACAGAGCTAGAAAAGCACTGACACGATGTTTCTTTAGTATAATGTATCAATCTGCAGTATCACTTCCTAATGGGCAGTATGACAATGCAGTGCAGTATAGGCATTCAGAGCTTTGCCTTAGCAGTAGCACGTCACATTACGTTCCGTTCTGGCGCTATGTGAAAGCAGAAGCTTTTTTTATGGTGTGGATCGTGTTTCGGCCGTTTGAAATGAAGCCCAGTGCAACAGGTGCCCCATCAGTCACACCTCTCTCCCTCTCTTTCCATATCTTTTCTTCTCTGAAGACCTCAGGTCTGGTTTTCAGACACGGTTGTTAATTACATGTTGCACGAGAGGCTTTGTTTGACATGCTAAAGTGCTACCTTATGTTGACAGCCTTTCGTAATGCCTTCTATTTAATTAAAATCAAGCCCAATGACACTTTAGGATGAAGGAAGCAGCATGTTAATGTGATCTGGCACTGGCAGGCATGCTTTGCTAGAAAGATTAGTGCTGACATGACAAATGAGGGTCCATACACTAAAATTCCAGTCTATAGACCTTGCAGAATAGAGAATGGAACTTGAGTCAGTTAGATCCACTGTCATTCATGATATGGAAATCAGAAACAGTTATACCATTAACAGTTTTCCCATCGAAACAGTTTAATACTGTGATGTAACAAAAACAATGGTATTGAGTTGTATGGTTATACATTTTTCATTGGCATCCTTGCTAGTGATCACAAGCTCTGAGCTTGATTTGATTAATGGGAAAAGCTGGCTCAGACAGAGTCAAGCACTGGTCATAAACCAGTGTCGTCCTTATCTGTTATATACATCAACAATTACGTAGCAGAGTTTGAAGGCTGCTTTATGGTGTCTTAATGGTGATTAGGTTGAGTGTGAGACAACCTCAAACCATGGTTCGTGTGAATGTGTATGGAGGAGCAACACCAGCTGTTCACTCATCTGCCCCAAAGCCATCTCAATCATCATCTTCATGCATAATCCCCACTGAATTGCCACCCAAGGCTACATCCTAATGATGGGGGGGAATGTTACATGAATATCATGTAACAATACTTGATTACATGTTCACGATACAAATCAAACCAGTAAACCCACATTTTTTACAATCTATGAGCAGTTTCATTTGAAATACATTCAGTTACAGGCACTGAACTATAACTGACTAAGAGATCATATTCCATTGGTGAATGGAAAATGGAATAGATAATATACCTCTATTAAAAAAAAGTAATAATAATAATGAAATGTGGGTGTGTCTTAATGAGTCTTTATTGGTCACATACATTACAGCGCAGTGAAATTCTTTTCTTTGCATATCCCAACATGTTAGGAAGTTGGAGTCAGTGCGCAGGGTCAGCCATGATACAGCGCCCCTGGAGCAGAGAAGGTTAAGGGCCTTGCTCAAGGGCCCGACAGTGGTAGCTTGGCAGGTCTGGGACTTGAACTCCCAACCTTCTGATCAGTAACTCAGAGCCTTACCTGTCAAGCCACCACTGCCCCCTGTCTTGCTACAAGACAATAATCCAAAACATATTTTGAAAAGAATTTTAGATCCTCTCCATCTCCAGACCTGATTGGAAAAAAGCATGGTCTATGAGTTAGAACAGATCTGTCAGTAAATTGGGAAAGATTGGTCACCCAGTCAGGGTGAGGGTGAAGGGGGTTCAAACAAAATATGGTTGAGTCAACATTAAACGCAAAGGATATAGAAACTATTAGAGCAAATTCATGTCTCACTCAGACCAGATATATATTTTTTGGATTTTTTGAATTTTCACCCAATTTTGTCCTTTGCTAATTCATACCCACTAGCTAGTTCTCATCTGTCACACAACAGCTACCGACTGGGGAGGATAAAGGCTAGCATTAACTTCCTGTGAAACACATAAAGCCAGCCAGTTCATCTTTTCAAACTGCTGCTTATGCTACATCAAACAATCTGCTAACTGCCCTCTTATATTTACATTTTCGGCATTTGGCAGACGCTCTCATCCTGAACGATTTGCATTTATCTCATTTTATACAACTGAACAGTTGAGGTTTAAGGGCCTTGCTCAAGGGCTCTCTTCCACATACACAAGGGCTGCATCCAAATATCCCTACTACTCTATTGTACAGTTGGCGAAAGCAGTACGCCAAAAGAGTAGTATGTCAGAATTCTCAGTATTCATAAAACAGTTGGTGGGAAATTCCCAGATGACCTACTGTCTCCACTGAAACAGTGGGCGGCTGTGGCGCAGTCGGTTGAGCGGGTTGTCCACCAATCGTAGGGTTGGCGGTTCGATTCCCGGCCCATGTGACTCCACATGCCGAAGTGTCCTTGGGCGAGACACTGAACCCTAAGTTGCCCCCGATGGCAAGTTAGCACCTTGCATGGCAGCTCTGATACCATTGGGGTGTGCGAGTGTGTGTGAATGGGTGAATAAGACACAGTGTAAAGTGCTTTGGATAAAAGCACTATATAAGTGTGCCATTTACCATTTATTTACCATTCACTGAGATTTTGCAGTATGGAAGCAATGGACACTGCACTGAAGAGCTGTAAGAATATTGCGGAAGGCAGCGCATCAGATCTTTTTAAGTTGTAGGTCACATGATAATGCCAACATGGCTGACGTAGTACATCCGGTTTATGTTCATTGTACACACTTATACTGATAAGTACACAATTTCAAATGCACCCAAGCTCACAGATGCCCACGATTGGCTAGTATTGCTGTGATTGACAGTGGAGCCTCCTAGCCACAGATGGCTGTGGCGTTCTTGGGATTTGTACTGGCAGTCACTGGATGACAGAACGAACACATTTCCCTAGCACCCACTTTCTCCCATTATTACTATCCAACATATTTAACCCATTTTTTTTTATTGTTAAAATGAAGAAACCTAGTTCCTAAAACCTTGTTGCTGTCCTTTTGACATCATTGAACTTTCCACTGGATTGCTCATGGCAGCGATTCAATGCCAGAAAATTGACCACCTCTGTGATTTTTCCTGGTTTGATTTATACCTCAGCTGACATTGTAGCCGTGCACTAGGCTTGTTTCCACAAATGTATGCTTTTCCTGCTGTTTTTGCATCAGGGTATCTTTTGCACAGTTTTTGGGTGGTAGCTTGTGGTCGTGCTGTTATTGCCTTCAACCCTGCAGTAATGAGGCTCATAATTCTGACGTTACCACAGTCTTGTTTTTCACTCACAGCTCTCGGCTACTACATCAGATTTACTTGTGCTACTGTTAGACTTTCAGAATGATGCATTAAGCACACTTATTTGACGTGACATGATAAATACAGAGTATTTCAGTCGCAGAGTGCACCTTTTCTGAAGCTGTGAAACACACATAACTAGCAGCAGACGTTGATTAGGAAATGGAAGTGCTCTCTTTAGTCCACCTGGAGTTGTGAAGTGAGCAGCTGCTTCCTCTTTTTCAACTCCAGCTGTTTTCTGCTTCTGACTGTTCCACTCCCTCCATCTGACCCAGGTCATGTTCACAAGTGCAGCTCCTTCTATTCTGCAAGTTGGGCATCAAGTTGATGGACTCTCAAGCTCTGGTTTGCTTTCCCCCCTCCCCCCTCAGCTTGTTTATCCTTGGGGGTTTTGTGCATCTTTACACGCAGTTCCCCAGTGTGCAGTCGCTATATTTAGCAAGCCGTGTGCTTGCTCCTGTTCAATTACACAATGTTCCTAACTTCAGCTACATGACTTATTTTATACTATAGATGCACAGGACACTTCATCCACTTGGGAGAAAGAGAACCCAGGTGTGTGTATATGAGGATGCACGTGTCCCTCATCACACACCCAAAAGAGAGAAAGTGCAAAAAAAAAGATAAGAGAAATCAAAGCACTCCTCGTAAAATTATGCAAATCATAGTCTTATTTATAATCAGTTATTAACTAGCTTCATCTGCTTCTGGAATTTGTAATGGAGTCCAGCACATGTCTGCTTAAGTTAAATAAGTAGCACTCTCTTCACAAAATCCTGCTACCCTCTTTTCTGTTTTTCAGTACCAACATTCTTGGACATTTTGACTGTAGTAGGAGCTTCTTTTAGCGTTTGCTGTGCCCTCTTAACTGTCTTCCTCCGTGTCCAGGTCTCAAACTGGGAATGGAGCGAGATGCTTATGTTATGATCGCAGAGAAAGGAGAGAAGCTCTATCACATGATGATGACCAAGAGCCGCCATCTGATCAAAGACCGCCGGAAGAAGCTCACCATCGTGCCCAAGTGCTTCCTGGGAAAGTGAGTCCTTCACATACTGCCTTATTGTGTATTAGAGGGATGACGAGCTGCTAAACATACATTTTTCAGATTTGTGTATGACATCACTAAATCCCGCATTGTTTCTGGGGAAATACCATGCCCTCTGAAAATATTGGAACAGCAAGGCCTTAATCATGCAACAAGACAATGATTAGACTAGCCAAATCAACTCACCAGACCTTAACCCAGTTGAGCATGCGTTTCACCTCCTTGCCGTTCCAGTCGGAGGGGATTGTATATTTATTTGTGTTTCTTTGTACTGTGTATAAGTAAGGAATAAAACATGACAGGCTAGTTCAATGGTGTTACTATGACAAAGTTGATATTTACCACTAACAGAATGTCCCTTCATATCACTTGCAATTTATCTGATAAAGATCTCCATATCATACTGTAATCCATTTATAGTTCTGTTTAATGTTGTGGAACATTCAGGTAATTTCCTGTTATCACTTATGTCATAGCAACTATAAATATTTCCTTTATTGTTCTATCACCCCCGTCATTTATTTCTCTCTTGAAGAAATAAAATATCCAGCTGATCATGTTTCAGAGAAACTGCACAGCGAAACTTTCTGTGTCAGAAAACTAAAAGGAACAGCTTTACATTTGGCTGTAAAAACACTCTGAACCGGAACCATAAACATCACCTCACAGATAACATACATCATAAACCTGTTATTTATCTTACTGTCCAAGCTGTGCTGTTATAGACAATTGATCAACATGTTCTGGCCAATCAGATTCAAGAATTCAGTAATGCTGTGGTATAATGACAAATCATCTGTCTGCATTTATTAAAAGACAATAACCTGAAGTTGTCTTTAAATAGGCAAGTACTCTTAGCCTTATAGAAAAAGGTTCGACTTCTGACAGGGAAACACTTTCGACATAGAACCCAGAGGAACAAACTGAAGAACTGAGTCACCTTAAAATCTGAGAGGCCTCCTGAGTGAAAACACACACACACACACACACACACACAGGATGCTTGGAAATGCTTTCCCAAGCTCAGTGCCAAGCACCCCATCAAATGCAGACATTCCCAGCAAACATCCTTAATTTGAAAAGGTTTTCCTCATTCAGTACCTTCTCTCTCTCTCTCTCTCTCTCTCGCTCACTCTCTGTGTTTTTTTTTTTTAGTCTCTCACATTTACACTGTCTTTCAGCATCGTGAATGAACAATGGATGCTGTGCACATGCATTGAACTCTCAAACTGTGAGTGTGTGGTGTGTGTGTTTGCCCAACTCAAGTGTGTTTGTGTGTGAGCACGATTCCTCAGAGCAATTAAAATTCCCCCCTTTGCATTGCACTGATTGAGGAGCAAAAAAAAAAAGTTATGTGCCTGCCAGGGGAAAACTAAGCTACTTTATTTCCTATCCTATGCTAAAGCATAAAGAACTCATAGATAGAGTGTATAGTGTAGTTTAACATATGAATTATTTTATTTGGCCATCTCATATTGAGATCTAAAATCTGGTACATTATAGTGCTATAAAACTGCTGTGGAGGTGTACTGTCTGTATGCACAGCTGTGTTGTTGCAGGCTTTAAGCAAACGACTGGATGGAGTTCATGTTTCGAGCGCAATTGCTCGCCATGAGGCTTTGCTTCATCAGGTGCAAACAGCTGAGCTTCAGAGCTGTAGATGCCCTGTTACAGGAACACATTTCCACCAGGAATTTTAGAATCACAGCTTTGGATACAGATTCGCATCTGTACAGGCTGGATAAGGTCCAGGAATCTGTTCTTGAGTGGGTTTGTTAAAGAGTCTTCCCCTGTTTGTTACAGTGATTTTGGGAAAGGTTTTTCTTCTCATTATAGTCCTGATTACATTGTTATTTGTAATTGCCTCTGTAAAAAAAAAAAAAAAAGAAAGAAAAAAGGCCTTTTAGAAGCATTATTGATAGCCGGTAAATAAGCAAAGTCAGCTTGTGTTACTTGGATGCATGTTTTTAATGCATTGTGCAATTATCGCTCTCTTCTCTCACACACACACACACACTCACACTCACAGTGAGGTCCAAAAGTGCACTAGTTAAAATGTTTCTGTTTTGCATTAATTTTCTAATTTAATTCAATAAGTTTCATTACGGGGGGTTTCCTCCGGGTAGTCCGGTTTCCTCCCCCAGTCCAAAGACATGCATGTTAGGCTGATTGGCGTGTCTAAAGTGTCCATAGTGTATGAATGTGTGTGTGAGTGTGTATGTGTTTGTGCCCTGTGATGGACTGGCACCCTGTCCAGGGTGTACCCCGCCTTGTGCCCGATGCTCCCTGGGATAGGCTCCAGGTTCCCCCGTGACCCTGAAAAGGAGTAAGCGGTTGAAGATGGATGGAAGTTTCATTACAAATCATATTATTGACAACAACCTGAGTGAAAATTAGAATCTTTGAAATATTTACATGAATTTCAGAGGTTTTCTTAGTATTTGGTAGGCTACGTACTGTTTTTGCTTTAATGACCGTGTGCACTGGAGCTGGCATGGACTCCACAAGTTTATGCAAAACCTTATGATCCATTTTAGATTAAATTAATCGGAGTGTTGTCTGAACACGCTTTAGTAGAATAGGTTAGGCATGTGGAAAATCTAACCTTTTGTTCAAAACCACTGGTTAAGACATTGGACTTCTGATCGGAAGGTCGTGAGTTCAAATCCCAGTACCACCAAGCTAGTGCTGAACCCTTGAGCCAAGACCCTTAATTCTCAGCTGCTCAGTTGTATAAATGAAATATATGGGAGTCGTTCTGGATAAGGGCGTCTGCTAAATGCCATAAATGTAAATGTCAGTATTACTAATGTGCTTACATTTAAATAGGGACCATCAAATCGTGCAGAACAGTGAATATTAAATAGTCAAGATGTTGAACATTATATATATATATATATATCTTTCACACTGTTGCCCCATGTGAGAAACTGCATGTGCTTGAGCCATGGAGAATATTAATGAGCTGCATAAACACTCATTAATTCCCCTCAGGGACGCCTCTCTCCCTCCCGCTAGTTTGGATTAGAAGCTTACATAAGCAGGGCAGACTTGCTGTCTTTTCCTCTCTTTTTAGCCTTTTTTATTTTCTCGAACTATTCTTCAGCGTGTCAGGCCATCGAGTCTAGAATTTTCCGGAATTATACCGGAGAGATGAAAACCATTCTTCCAAAGGATATTGTCTGTATATGTGTTGTGATAATGGTGGTCTAGAGTGCTGTCTAACACATCGGTTCAAAATCTCTCAAGCGTGTTCAGTTGGGCTGAGATCTGGTGACTGTGAAGGCCATAGCATATGATTTACAACATTTCCTGACTCGCTTAATTGCATTATTAGGTACTTCTGTTCAATTATTTATTTTCTTCCTATAATGTATTGCCATTCTCAATGTAAATTCACATTAGAATAACCAGCTATAGCAGTACATATTATCAGTATATATGAATTTCACTTAAGATTCAAGATCTTTATTGTCATATGTACTTGGTACAATGAAATTCTTATTTTGTCCTTGACTTATCATTCCAAATTCTGCTAGGTTATCTCAGGCTAGCTAGATAGCCAGCTATACCAGAAAATACTGTCGGTATATATGAATTTGTCCTAATAGTCCACTCAAAGGATTTTTTTAGGTTAGCCCATATTAGCTGAGGAGGTGTATTGTGATTTACTGTTCTTCTCAGAAATCCGGTTAGAATAGCTCATGGTAGCATGTAGTAGAGAGCATTATGAACACAAATTAATGACTTAACACTGCTCAGAAATCTTGTTAGATTAGCTCATGTTTGCTTACTAGCTCATATCAACGGTTAAGATAATATGTATGAATGTGACTTAAAAAATCCATAAAGATAGCATTTTAGCTAGCTAGCTACTGAAGATTATGATCCTGATTACATATGAATGCTAATTACATGAATAGTATTACATATGGCAGTGCTCTAAATGCCATACAGCCAGGTCCATAAGTATTTGGACTGTAGAAATGATTCTGTGGTATGCAGTCTACACACAGACCTTGTTAGACTAGTGTAAGAAACAAGCTGAGGTTCCACATCGTCTCCCTCACAGAGAGACCACAGCTTTTCTCTGAGCAGAACAAAATTGTTAGTAAAATCACTAACCCTTAACCTGTCCATGGTCTACACCCATTTCCATTTATTAGCAAGCAAATATGTATTCACTCTCACCCTCACCTCTGCACAATGTCTCACATGTACTTAAAAGTGACACAGCGATTTCCATACGATTTATTCTGGTAACTTTCACACACTTTTACACATATATCAGCCGTGTGTGTGTGTATGAGTGTGTGTGTATATATATATATATATATATATATATATATATATATATATATGCAAACTGCCATCAGTGCCATTTTGGTGGTGTTTAGTAAAAAAGTAAAAAATTACCGTGGGAATAAGGAAACATGTGAATATGACAATGTGTGTAGTGTTCTATATATATAGAGGCTTATCGTGTGTGTGTGTGTGTGTCCTGCAGTGAGTTTGTCGCCTGGTTGTTGGAGAGTGGAGAAATCAGTAAACCAGAGGAAGGGATCAATTTGGGCCAAGCACTGCTGGAGAACGGTCTCATCCACCATGGTGAGAGTCTCATGTGTTTAATCTCTTGCTCTTTTTTTTCTATCGTTTTTTTTTTTCACTTTTAATTTTTTACCGTTTCACTTTCTTTCTCATTGACACAACCTAATTTTTTCCGTCTATACATTTTGTGGTTAAAAGCTGAAATGCAGCAAAAAATTCAAAGTCCTAAAGCATTGGCGTACATCCAGTATCAACACTGCACAGTAACCTGAGCTCATCATCGAGATTTGCTCTCCGTCCCCCAAAGCAGGAGTGTTGTGACGGAAAACAACCTGGTCATGAATAATGGATGGAGTGAAGTGTTTACCTTATCCCAAAGCCGAACCAGGGATAATGACATCGTTCTGCTCAGGCACTCCACACTACACTCAGCAAGCAAGTGGATTGTGTGTGTGTGCATACGTGTGTGATATGAGATTGGAGAAAACGATTCTGGTCAAACAGTAATTCCTTGAGACTAATAAGATGGCCTAGGTTGTAAGGTTTGAGGAGACACAAGGTCACCCGGGAACATTCAAATTTTCTAATTTATTTTATACATAAAACAACATACCCTGTGTATAGAATATAGATACCCCGAATATAGAGTAAGAATATATTGTAAGAGCTACATAAGATCAGTAGGGACACTTTAGTCAAGGTTAGCATTTTGGTCTATGATAGAGCTCGCTACTGTTCAGAAAACTAACCAGAGGTCTGCATTAAATCGTGAAGTGACTCTATAAATGTTTAAGAAAGAGGTGTTTGTGCTTTGTGGATTCTCTACTCAATGTGAGTAGAAATCAGTCAGCCAACACATTGCTAGATCTCCATTTCCTCCCTTTTTGTACTGATCCAGAGCTGCTCACGAACTGAAGGTGTTGGTTTAGAGAGAGTCTATGATAGCAGCAGAGAATTTCTATCCATACATCAGTAAAGTATATGCTACAACAATACAAAGTTGTCTTTATTTTGAAAGACAACTTTTGGTATTCTAATGGGAAAATGTGACCATCCATCCATCCATCCATCCATCTATCTATCCATCCATCTATACTTTTTCTGTACCACACATCCCACCTAGGGTCATCTGGAGCCTAAGCCAGGGATCTCAGGGCACAAGGCGGGGGACACCCTGGACGTGGTGCCAACTCATCACAGGGCACTATCGCACACACACAGACACCCATTCACAGACTATGGACAATTTGGAAATGCCAATCGCCCTACAGTGCATGTCTTTTGGACTGGGTGAGGAAACCGGAGTATCCAGAGGAAACCCCCGAAGCACGATGAGAACATGCAAACTCAGGGCATTGAACCTCTAACCCTGGAGGCCACCGTGCACCCATGTGACAAGACAAAACAAATAAAATATTTGTTGCCATCACGCATTGTAGCTGAAGAAAACATGAGCTGTCTAGAGTAAGGTATTTTTTTGTTGTTCTTTTGTAGTTTCAGATAAACACCAGTTTAAGAACGAGCAGGTACTGTATCGGTTCCGTTACGATGACGGCACTTACAAAGCAAGGAGCGAAATGGAGGATATCGTATCCAAGGTATTTCCTTACATATTTCATGCCATCACATAATGTTTGAGTTTAATGCCCATACGTAATGTATATTTGTATCTCTGTATATTCTTTAAAAAAAAATGATCGAGCTGACTAGAGAAAATTGGTACGTGGGAATCACTGTGTTTGTATCCACTATGTTTGTAGGGTGTGAGACTGTACTGTCGTCTCCACAGCCTGTTCATACCTGTGATTAAGTAAGTATTACACATTAATGAGTCCATCATTACACAGTCTGTACAGGATTTCAGAAGGTTTTTTTTTTTCGTCGTGATAGTTGTGGGCAAAAATGCTCGATTTTGCTGCGGCTTTTTCTTCTTAAAAATTCGCAATGCAACTTGTAGAGTTTTTGTGCTTTTATTTTTCCCAGAAATCTACTTGAAATGGCGAAATTGCACAAAATTGTTTAAGTAGTCTTTGTTTGGTAAATAAGTCCTATAAGTTGTACCCCTGTTTGACATAAGTGATAGGAAGAGGTTTTTGGATGAATGCGCATTGTGGTGTTGTCACATGATCCAAATCTGTGGAAAAGCTGCAGAAATTTGGAAAAATTGCAATCTCGTCCGAATATTGTGCAGTCTGATTGATTTTGCATGAATTTCTGCAATCACAAAGTCACAACATCCTGGAGGGACTGTTTACACTTACACAGCTTAACTGTGAATCCTGATGTCCTGCATAATTTCTAGTGACTATTAAAAGGGCTCACGATGGTGTTGCAGCATTTTCTATGAACGATTGTGAAAATGCAGACCCGACTGGAACGATCAAGGCTGGAAATATGTGTTATTAGTTCACTGCTCACTCACTCACTCACTCACTCACTCACTCGCTCACACTGACTGTGGATCACAATTTAGTGAGGGGAACTGTAGCTTTAGTTTTAGTAATGTCTCACCTCAATCCTGCAGACTTCTATGTAATGAACTGCTGCTGTAATCATAAATATATTCCTGTGCAATTAAATTGTACTGTATAGGGCATCCATTCACCTTCACCCGTACACCTTGTAGTAAAAATGAAAAGTCACGTGCCTTCACACATATTAAATTGTGGACAAAAATATAACTCAAAACCGTACCGCCAGAGCACCACTGCCTTAGTGTACCCTCACATTGTGTTCCTGTCATTATTCCACGTCCTTCCGTTTTTTGTTCTCACATCTCTTGCTTGCTTGATGCTCAGCAATGAGCTGCTGACTGCACTCGTCTTACCACACTTCCTCTTTCCTAACTAGCGCACAAAGAATCCTCCATGATGTAGGATGTTTTGTGGTGGTCTAATCAGCTTTGTTTGTGGTTCATCACTGGGAGAAACACTGCAGCTTGTGTGTCACTGTGGTCAGACTAAAGCATGTTTGCAGAAACACTGTCCAAAGTGTACTTTTCGTGACACTGCTCACATGCTTGTTTATTTCTGTTATTTTCTGCTGAATACTAAATATTAGATTCATATTCGAATAAAGTGTTTCTCAATGGTCAGACTGTACTGCTAGCTGCTTTAGATTGTTTTGCTGCAACAAATCAAGGTAAAAAGGGCTCAAAGGTCTAAGTATTTGAACCTGAATGATATACAGGGCGATTCCTAAAAAGGGCGATTCCTGATTTTATTTACTTTTCTTGGCAGTACTTTATTTGGGGGGGGGGG
>JAFFST010050828.1:39388-50761 GCA_022414735.1 Noturus placidus | reverse complement strand
CCCCCATGTTCACGCCATCAGTCATCAGCCTAGGCTCGAGCTGGAGTAACACTGATACATTAACATGTGATTTGAATGCTAATAAATGCTGTTGTTTATGTGCTGCCTCTGGTTTTGCATCATAAAGGCAAGGAAGATTGTATAAAAGATTTGTCAGCAAACACAAAGTGTCCGTTAAAAAGCCTACCACACAGAGTTCTCTACCTACCCAGTCTTTAAAAAATCAACACAAGTCATCAGCGTTTATGAGAATTGTCGTTCGGTCAGTAGGCAAAAAGGGTCTGGATAAACAGTGAGAGCAATTTTCTTTTTCTTCATCAAAAAAACACGGAGAATGTTTTACAGTGAAGACGAGAAATAAAGCATTAGTGTCTCTCACTCCTATTTCTTCAAGCCACTCACCCCGTGCAGTTTACCTGTCCAAATCTCATTTTGTCTCCTGTCACCGTTGTTAACTCTCATTGCAAAGAATGTTTTTCAGACACTTTGTGTCCATCCATCGATCAATTTTCCATACCGCTTATCCTAAACATGGTCATGTGGAGCCTGGAGTCTATCCCAGAGAACAAGACTGGTGCCAACCCATCGCAGGGCACATCCGCACACCCGTTCAGACACTATGGACAATTTGGAAATAAAGCACAAGGCTTTGGACTGAGTGAAAGACACCGGAGTACCCGGAGGAAACTCCCGAAGCATGGGGAGAAAACAAATCAACCTGCAAGAAAATGGAAAGTCTATGCACACAGGGCGGAGGTGGGATTCGAACCCTCATCCCCAGAGGTGCGAGGCAAACGTGATAACCACTAAACCACCGTGGCCTCACCTGCTTTTTGGCTATTTTGTGTGATGTTGCTGAAATACATGACTATTTGTAGTTAGGATGTCTGTTTCATCTTAAGATGTTTTTACTGTAAAAGTGCTACTGTTATGCATTATGTTACATAGTCACATTATAAACGTTTATTGACTGCTGCAACAACTACCCTTCTATTGTGAGTTTTGAGTAAACAGGTTTGTTTTTCTTTTCTCATTGCAGGAAAACGTGTTTTCTTGTTCTGCTGTAATCACCAGTCCGTCCAGGAATACCAGTTTTATGTCATTGGTTATGGCTAAATTTTGCTCGATTTTGCTGTGGCTTTTTTTCTCTCAAAATTTGTGATGCAACTTGCGGCATTGTTTGTGCTTTTATTGTGGAAAACTACATGAATTGGCAAAATGACATCTTCCGCAGTGATGTTTGTTGTTAAATGAGACCTTTTACCTGTACTCACGTTTGAAGTACATGAATTGAAGAGGGCTTTGCTCAATGCGTGTCATAATGATGTCACATGACATGTCTTGTTCTTGGAGTCTTTTGCATTTATTTCTGCGATCGCAGAGTCACGAAATCCTCGGCCGGACCGAATCACACACGTGCTACAGATGCAGTAGAGCGATTCCTTTAATAACTCTTTATCTGTTTCCAGATTACTCTTCTTTACTGACCTTGTTTCTCATACTTGTGTCTTTTTCCTGTGTTGTAGTCCTGGAAAAGAGCGAGTTCAAGGACGAATCGCAGTTCTTCCGTTTCCATGCTGATGAGGAGACTGAGGGCACCAGCACTAAAAGCAAGCAGCTTCGCAACGACTTTAAGCTCATCGAGAACATCATGGCTAAGTCCCTAGTGGTGCGTCTGATCATCCTTTACGCAGACGCTGAGTCTGAGGACACATCTGAAGATGTGTTTGTGTGTGAATAGAAGGTTCCTCTCACCCATGCATACACCACATTGATGTCTCCTCTGTGTGCTCTCAGGGCCAGAGCGGATCTTTTTCATCTGCTAATAATCACCCTGACTTTTATTTATATATTTATATTCATCAATTTGTATAGCGCTTTTTACAATGGTACATTGTCTCAAAGCAGCTTTACAGAAATATAATTTTTACATTTACAAGCGACTTACAAATGAGAGCACACTCACACACCAATGGTAGCAGAGCTGCCATGCAAGGTGCTAGCTTGCCATTGGGGGCAACTTAGGGTTCAGTGTCTTGCCCAAGGACACTTCGGCATGGGATCACCCGGGCCGGGATTCGAACCGCCAACCCCACGATTAGCGGATTAGTGGACAACCCGCTCTACCGACTGAGCCACAGCCGCCCGACACACTGCTCTTTCATCCTCATAACATAGAACAGGGCAGAAGATGAGTAAACGCATCAAGTTCGATTTTGAGTGTGGATAACAGGAGACAAGTCCACAGAAATGCTAAAATTCACATTTCTTTTTTAACGAACATATGCCAAGCATTTCAGTTATTTCCCCTTAAACTTGAATTCTTCTTTCATCTCCTGAGGGCAGAGTGCTTCCCCTGTAATGAACTGATGGCTGGTCTTGATCTCTGCAGATTCATCCCGAGGAGGAAGACTATGGATTCGAGATTGAGGAGAAGAACAAGACCATCATGGTGAAGAGTGTAACCAGGGGCTCCCATGCTGAGGTGAGAGGAAGAACTAGATTTTGTAAAACATCTCACAGCATGGTCATACATGTGATACTTTAAATTAAAAGGTAGAAATTGTAACGATTTCAGCCTACAACACGTCTTTGGACTGGGGGAGAAAACCCAGAGTACCTGGAGGAAACCCCCGAAGCAAAGGGAGAACATGCAAGCTCTGTGCATACAGGGTGAATGCGGAATTCAAACCCCCAGCCCTGGAGGTGCAAGGCCAATGTGCAAATCACTAAGCCATCATGCCACCTAGTTGTTTGTTTCCCTGTGTTATTGTAATACACTTGCGAGCACATTTTAGCCTAGTCTATTATGTTACCGCACAACCAATATCATGGGACTTGACAGCACACTGGAGATTCTGCTTGCTAGCTAATGCAGTTATAATTTCTTTCCTCAACCTTGCGTTTATTTTACCTCTTACATGAAGAACTAATATGAACTTCCTCACAGGAAGGACCTTTTTCTTCACAAGATCCATATTGTGCTAAGAGTCCGATTTAGGTGTGCATGGTGGTTATTTTTGGGTTGGATTATTATAAAGTTTACCCATATAATTAAAAAGCTGTTTGTTATGATTGACCCTAATGGTTTACTGCTATCTATATATTAGATGTATGCAGTAAGGTTTTTATACCTATTGAGCAATAAGTCTTAAATCTAATACAATGAGTTATTAGATTATTAGGCTGCATGTAATTCTTGCAACAGTAATTTCATCCATTGGACAAATACTTCCGATAGTGAAACATCTGTGCACATCTGTGTGGACTGTGCTGTTTCAGATTTGCTTTGTAGTCACATAGAGGACTTGTTCACTGAGGGAAACTAATCTTAGATTGTCATGAGAACATTAGTATCATCTGGATGTTGTGCACAACATGTTTTGCTAATGAGGAGGGTTTATTGCTGCTCTATTTGTGTCTTCACACTTAAGTCAGTCAGCTCTCAGATGCTCAGACAGTCAGTCAGGGCGCAGGTCACGCTTTCTTAATTCACTCCCTCTCCAGAGTCTCGCTCTCACTTCAGATAGTGGAGAGAAAATTAGGCATGCCTCATCACATTCTCCTCTGAGTCCTGATGCCTTGCTCACTTTTTTTCCCTTCATATCAAGAATCACATTGAGATGAAGCCTCTATTCACAATGATGCCACGTTACAAAAACAGATGCCATATTCTTTTTTAAATCAACTGAGTCATCTTGTTTTCTGCTAAGAGTACATATAAAAGTACAAATATATATTCGTGTTTCCAAAAATCAGACTCAAGTAAACGTAGTAATACAAACAAATACTTGAGTAAAAATTAGAACCATGTCTGGTTGTTGGTGGTTTCTTTCTTTTTCAGGACATTCCAAATTGTTGTATTGGCTATGCCCAATGCTTGTGCAATGGCTCTGATTGATCATCTCTCTTTTCTCAGCTTCAAACAGGCTTGCTTTTCTCCCATAGACTGCTCTCATGTTGTTTATCCTTTTTAACAACAAATGTAGACTTCACATATGAAACCTATGGCTCAAATCAATATTAGACATTCAGCGATATTATTTCTCTAAGCAGGGAACCCCTAGGCAATAAGAAACACCTATCAGTCACATGTTCCAGTATTTTTGATCACTTGAAAAACTGGGTTATAAAAAAAGTTGTTCAACACATTTGGGTGTAAATATGAGGAAATGAAAGCTGAAATTCCGATCTCATAATCATCGTTTGATCTCAAACCCAAATGTCTTAGCAAAAATAAATACATAATAGAATTGGCCTTGCTGTTCCTCTTCTGTCAGAGGGGACTGTACATGATTTCAGTTAAAGATGTTTTTGTAGAATATACCTCCCAATATCTAAAGCTTCCCCATCCAGACCTCCTCTCATCCAGCAGTGTGCTCCTCTTTCATCTCTTTCTATCCTAGAATGTAACAAGGCCTCCGTCTGTCCTCTGCTGCTAAAGCCGACCAGTAAAAGGGAGAAACTCTGGCAGGACCGAGTGTGAAATAGACACCAGTCAGAAAGACTGGAATAAGAGCTCTAGGGTCAGGAATACTAAACACTTCTGTGCAGAAGGAAGTGATTTGTTTCCACAAGCAGTGCACGGTCACAGTGACCCTGTGTATGAGAGAGAGGACATAGAGGCCTGCATTATCCAGCGTCACAGCTGTATAATTAAATATCCCTTATTTTAGAGCTTTCACTCTGGCACCTGACATAAAGTCCTATTCAGTGTGAAAATTAAGGGCTGGATTCTTTGAAAGAGATGTGGATTGAAATCCACATCTCTTTTTTTTTTTGATGCAAAAAGCAGGGAAAAAACATAATTATTTAATATTTTCAGTAATATTTGCTTAATCTTGGCCTTAGCTAAGATTGTAAATGAGTTTACTTCAGCTGGTTCTGAATGTATTCTTTATTACTTGTGGTAGAAATAACAGCTCAGTAACGTGTTTGGTTTCTACGTTGTGATTCACTGTGTGTAGATGGTAGGGTTGCAGGCAGGAAGAAAGATCTACTCCATTAATGAAGACCTGGTGTTCCTGAGGCCCTTCTCTGAGGTGGAGATGATGATCAACCAGTCTTTCTGTATACGCCGCTCTCTCAGGCTACTGGTTTCCACCAAAAACAAAGAGTGAGTCTCACAATACATACATCATTTACATCTGCTGTAGAGTAAGTACTTAGAGGAAAGTGATCAATATAAACACTACAGATGTATATATGGGAAGTTGTTTTGTATGTGTAAAGGTGCTGTTTACTGCCTGCGTAGAGATGACCATTGTAATGAAAACATTGAACACCCTCCCTCTTTTCCACACTCCCACTGTTGAAACTATGAATGACAAGTATGGGTATTCAACTAAACTTTGTGAAGTTCATAGCTGTAAATATGACAGTTTGAAGTGGTTATGTTTAGTTTCACTGTGGAGCTTCATATTATCACTTTTGACTGGTGCACCAGACTCCGAATAGATGAGACACCTATTTTGAACTTGACATGCAGAATAAATGCATACTTCTCTGTCCATTTATTTTTAAACATTCAATTTTTGTCTTGGGTGGTTTTCACACTGGGTACGTTTGCTGTGGTCTGAATCTGAGCGGGATTGTTCCCAGCGCCCCCGTAGCATCGGTCTGGTTGCAGACGCACTTGATTCCATCGAACCCCGTTGCATTTGCTTTCATCTTACACCATCACAAACACACATGGTGAACACAACGCAACTCACCAATTTTTTTTTTTATTATTATTATTTTGGTGATTATTATACTCAACGTTCCCCTGCCACTCGTGGTACACATGTGCTGTGGAAACTAATGATGTCCTCATCAGCTACAATACATGAGCAGGTTATTTTACTTCCTGAACAAGTACGGACAGTTGCGTTCACATTCACGGGAATAGCGGCACAATTCCAATACAACAGAACTCGGACCGCATCCTACAGGATAGTCTTGGGTTCGGTACCGCTGTGCGCTTCTCGGTCCGTGTGACAGCTTTCACATTGCCAATTTTTCATGCAAACTGTCCTCTGCTTCGGACTACACTGCCAGTGTGAAATCCTCCATTGACTTTATTTATTTATTTCATTTTTTTTTTTTTTTATAAAGAGTCATGTCTAGATCTCTAAATGTGTGTGAAAACACTTTCCTTTCTTGATGCACTGCATTTAGCTAAATAATTAATTGAACCAGGGGCATTTTTTCACAAGTTAATCAGTTCTGCTACAGTATTTTTTTGAGTGACCCAATGTCCAATATTTGACCGTGGCCTAGTATGTTGCTTTTCATGCATATGTGGAGATAGCATGATACCACTTTTGCTAGTTATTCAAAGCATTCTTTGAAATAATATGATTATTAAATCTAGAAACACTTTTAAAATTAAAGAAATGTACAAACCTCACCTTTAAATGAGTGTCAAATAGATCAGGCATCAAGGGTTTCAAAGCTGGTAGTATAGACAAGATGGTACCCACATGATCTTCAGTAATCTATAAAGCATATGGGACTAGACGATTTTGAACTGAATTCTGAAGTAAATCAATATGGGAATTTCCTATAAAATCCCCCTCAAAAAACATGTACGGACTCAAGATGTTCCCTTTGTCTGTGAAATGAAGGCTTGTGAAGATTCCAGACTGTCAAGACGGCCTGTCATTCAAACTGCGTGGATCCTGTCCTCCATATGTTCATGCTGTGAAGAAAGGTGAGCTGTGTGTGTGTGTGTGTGTGTGTGTGTGTGTGTGTGTGTTTCAGAAACCATCACAAATATATCTCGATGTCTGAAGCTGCTTTGTGATTTTTTTTTTGTCTTTGACAATTTTACCTCTCTTGCTTTTCATATTCGTTTTAATTTGTCCTGCTCTAATGAAACAATTTCAAATACCGTTCCAAACGAATCTTCTAAGGACACTAGTGGTTTCACTGAGTATTAATTTAATCAGATCTTCTCACACGAAGCCTTTTCATTTCCTGAAAAGCAGGAATGTAATTGCCTTTCCCTCTCTAACCTGTCAAGCAGATGTGTCTGCATTAAACTACGCATTGAAAGGGGGGGGGGGGGGGGGATGGATTCATAACAGAGACTGCAGTACTCATGTGATAAACATCTGGACCACTAAAAATAACACCTCACAATGAGGCGTGAATCCCAAACTATTTTAAACATACAGTTATTTAGATAGACATTTACAGCAAAGGTACAGATTTACAGTATTTTGATGATAGATTTTATTATGGAAAGTGCCTCAGCATGTTGCACTTGCTGCAGCAGTGATATAGAGACCACGCTCAAATGTTCTAGTGAAGGGTAGGAATTAAATGTGCAATATTATCTTTGCAATAAAAGTGAACATATAATTCAATGCAATCTAGTTTTCATATAAATACAGGGTTTTCACTTGGTGCAAGTTTGCTGAGTGCAGG
Source organism: Noturus placidus (assembly GCA_022414735.1). Lineage (NCBI taxonomy): Eukaryota > Metazoa > Chordata > Actinopteri > Siluriformes > Ictaluridae > Noturus > Noturus placidus. The sequence continues at coordinate 43,348 of JAFFST010050828.1, read as the reverse complement.
AGAAGGTAGAGGAAGGCGTGTTTGAGACATAGTTTATGTATTATTACATACTGGCTTGGCATATTGAGGCTTCTCTCGTCTCGATGCTGTTTCTCTTCAGACTGGTTTGTAGTCTTTGGAATTTTTGTTTAGGCTGCCATGGTCTTTTTTTAATTCCCCAGTCTCAACAATGTGTGCTTTTTTTATTGTATTCTGGAGCTGGTTTAATCAAAATAGATCGGATTTATTTTGCTTTACTATGGCATTTTACACACCACCATGTCCATAAGCAAGAATAGCAAGGACAGGAAAAAAGGACAGATATTCTCTGCTCGTGTTGACATTTGTAGGATAACTCAATTTAATGTGTTCTGACATGACTTTTTATTTTAATTGTGTGTGTGTGCGTGTTTGTAGGGTCAGAGGCCGCAGCAGCAGGCCTGCAGCCCGGCCAGTGTGTGCTCAAAGTGAACGGCGCCAACATGAGCCAGAGCAGTTATGAGGAGGTGCTGGAGCACTTCAGCAGCTATCGGCCTGAACAGTATGAGAAAGAGCAGGTACTGTAAAATAAACTGGCTGCTGTAGATATTTAAATGTGTTCGTTCAATGTGAAAGATTGCATACCCTTTGGGCACAATGAAATAGACAAAGACCTTCAGTTTATACCAACAAAACATTTAGTCTGCATGTCACAGATGTTCTTTTATCACTGGAGTATATTAAGGTCCTTTCAACTGTAATATTTCAGTCACCCACACCCCTCTCTAGCCAAGCCCTGTTCTTTGTCCTGCTTAACATTTTTGTTATAATTCGGATGTAACACACTCTTCTATCCTTCTGTTATTCTTCAAAAATGAGAAGGTCATAGATCAGGATCAAGGTTCTGTACATTCAGTTCAATTTTAATTTTTTTCATTTAAAGAATATAGGAGGTGCAAATGTTTGATCTGAACTGTTTGATTAGATTGCATATAGCTGAATTTATGCTACAACAAAGTTTTATCACTGTCATCACTTTTTCCCTCTTTTCAACTGAACATGGATTGATGCAGGGTTGCAGTCAGTGGGTGTACCGTGTATATGATGATGTGGATGAACAGGCATTCAGCTCGTGCCTCTCGGAGAATGGTTCAGATGCAGAGGAAAACAGCTGTGCTAATGGAACAGGTACTGTGGTTTATTTGGCTGTGGCGGTTGTGGCAGTTGTGTCAGTTGTGGTTGAATGGGTGTGTGTATTAATTTGAATATTCTGTAGTGATACCATCAAGCCAAGCTGATGGCTAATATGAACAAAACTGTGTGGAGTTTTGCATGCTCTCGCTGTGTCCACTTGGATTTCCTCTATCGTCTGGTTTCCTTTGACCTCCCAGAAAAATGCATGTAATTGGATTGGCTACACTAAATTGCCTGCAGGATGAGTGGATAAATGTGAACGAGTGTGTGAATACTCCCTGGATGGGACATCTGCCCACGTGCACAGTGTTCTCGGGATAGGCTTTGGATCCACCACCACCCTGACTAAGATAAAGCTGTTACTGAAGATGAATAAATAACATATAACTTATTCCACATTCTTTCTTTGTTGATTCATCTTGTAGTCAGCGGTCTGCAACATTTGTCATTGTCTGGAGATGGTCCACTGGTTAATATGATGGTGGATAATGTTCACCTGGAACATGGTGTTGTTTACGAGTATGTGAGCTCAGCCGGGATCAAGCACCATGTTCTGGAGAAGATGGTGGAGCCAAAGGGCTGCTTCAGCCTTACAGCAAAGGTAATAAGTCATAAAAATAGCTTGTGGTGAGATGTTGGATGTCTAGGGAATTCCTCTGTTCAGTGAGAAATGATTATTAATTTTTTTTTTACATTATTTGTTTTGTTTCAGATATTAGAAGCCTTTTCTAAAGACGACAACCATTTTGTGACTAGCTGCAGTCAGCTGATCGCTCAGAGCGAGCGTGTCGTATCGATGCCACAGTATGAGTTCAGAAATATCTGCGACACCAAACTGGAGAGTATACGCAAACGTATCTGCAGCTACCAACAGGTGCGTAACAACCCATATTATCTCTTTATTCTTTCTCTCAGATGTAATCAAAAGCTTACACCCCAACCATTTGTTCCATTTGTCCCATTTGTCCCATTCTCAGTTTGCAGACGAGCTGCAGAATAAGGGCTCGCCCATGTTTAAGCAGGCTAGCAGTAAACCTCACATCCTGGGCTGCATGGATTTTGTCCCCACCAACTGCCACCTGAACCTGATGCAGGTTTCATGCCCCAAGAGCACCACATCAGCCGGCCGTGCCTTCAGCATCCGCTTCGGGCGCAAGAATTCCTTTTTTGGCCTTGACCCAGACCAAGGTTGGTGTTCATTTAAAATCCTTAGTCTAGCGTTTGTCACTTCTTACACTTGTTTAAAAATGGTTGCAACATTTCAATCAAACTGTTTGAGGAAAATATGGCTAAAGATTGGTACCGGTTTTACGTTATTTGTTATTAAGGGCCATGATTCAATTCAATTCAATTCAATTTTATTTGTATAGCGCTTTTTACAATAGACATTGTCTCAAAGCAGCTTTACATGAATACAAGATTCACACTTGGGTAAATTTCCCCAGCAAAAAAAAAAAAAGCAACACGCCTTACTTCATCGCTGTCAAAAGCAATTAGCTAGATTGTATCCCTGACATAAGGATTCCATTGAACAAAACTCCCCTAGATAAGAGTTAAACATCATGAAATAATAATTAAAGCATACAGTTTAAACCATGAGGGCCTCGTAAATTTCATGCCTTGCTGTAATGACTATTCCCACAGCAAATCAGAGCCTTTTAAAGCTCTCAGGTTGAAATTGCTTCCATCAACCTTCCATTACGACTCCATTAGGCCATGCTGAGTGGCTCAGTGATGTCAGCTCCCCTCATCCCTGAGGAGCAAGCTCTCCCATTTCCTGCACCTTAAAGCCGAGGATTTGTTTTCATGTTGTTCACAGCTTGATGTTAGGTCTTTGGCTGAAATGGTTGATTGAGCCAATAAAGTCTTAAGCCAAATAGTACCATGTGTATTGTGTTAAGTTTATTTCAGTGCTTTGTTTGTACATGTGTTTGTTATTACTGTTATTTATATATAATGTACATCGTGCACCACACGCTAAGAAATAATTTATGATCAGTTATAGTGTGAGGATTCTGTGGCTTTTTTTTCTCTCGGTGTTTATATACACTTGCAGCATATTAAGGCTGTGTTATGTCTGACTTTTGTTTGTTTCTGCACCTGCCACATGGTTGCGTCTACATGGAACTGCACCAGTACCAGTTGTGTTGTTGTGGCTCCTCTTTGAGGTTGTTTGGTTCAAGTACTTCTCTTCACATCTGCTCAGCAGTTGTGACATGGTCAGAGATACTTCAAATTCTTTTGATGATGGAGCTCACTGAGATCACTGTATGTATCAGGAGCTTTTCCAGGCTGTGTGACTGAGTTGTCCCATATGTTTAAGCGTTGTTTGCAATACATGTAGTTTGTAGATGAATTAAAGTATTGTTACAGTGGTGTGAAAAAGTGTTTGCCCCCTTCCTCATTTCCTGTTCCTTTGCATGTTTGTTACACTTAAGTGTTTCGGAACATCAAACCAATTTAAACAATAGTCAAGGACAACACAAGTAAACACAAAATGCAATTTGTAAATGAAGGTGTTTATTATTAAAGGTGAAAAAAAATCCAAACCCTCATGGCCCTGTGTGAAAAAGTGATTGCCCCCTAAACCTAATAACTGGTTGGGCCACCCTTAGCAGCAACAACTGCAACCAAGCGTTTGCGATAACGTGCAATGAGGCTTTTACAGCATCCTGGAGGAATTTTGGCCCACTCATTTTTACAGAATTGTCCTAATTCAGTTACATTAGAGGGTTTTCGAGCATGAACGGCCTTTTTAAGGTCATACCACAACATCTCAATAGGATTCAGGTCAGGACATTGGCTAAG
>JAFFST010050828.1:17742-31868 GCA_022414735.1 Noturus placidus | reverse complement strand
CTGTCTGTGTGAGATTCAGAGTGAAAGTTCAGGAGGTTGAAAGTAAGAGGAGATCTAGAGTAAGAGAACTCTTGAAAGTAGAGAGAGAGAGAGAGAGAGAGAGAGTGTTTGTCTCCTGGGACCTGTGGTAAGAGGCATATGGAAGCTGTTGAGAGAGTGTAAGGGAATCTGATCTTACGACTGCTTCCTGTTGCTCTCCCCAAACACACACTCTTGCCAGAACCTGCTCCTGCTCTTACCCCATCCCGACCCTGCACTGCACCGCTGTGTGTGTGTGTGTGTGTGTGTGTGTGGGGAGTGTGTCTTCTGCTTTGAGAGCGTTTGGCGCATTTTCAGCATAACGCTATCACAGCTGCCAAGGGCTCTGAATTAATACTCCACTTGCTCAGAGCAGCTTCCAGAAGAACAAAGTTAATCCACAACAAAAACAATATTGTATAATCAATGTGCTCAGTGTTTATATGTTGAATGACACAATAGCCAGGTCTTGAAATCCTTTGTATGATATCATTGTCTAAAGTTCTAGACAGTTGATTCTCACCAGGAGCTGGAAGAGTAAATAGGGGGCTATTACTTTCTCTCAGTCAGCTATTTTAATCCGTCTTGTTACTATCCTTTACTATGTCTTTTCTGAGGCCTCTGTCATAGCCAGCTGTTACAAGTCATCTCTGTTTCTCCATATTGCTCTCTTGCCCTTGTGCAGACACGGAGCTGCAGTTGCGACGGGATGCGATTTTCTGCCAGGCCCTCGTGGGTGCGCTGTGCACACTGGCCGAACAACTGGTCTGGGCGCTCAACCATCGCTACAACAACAATGGTGAATATGAAGATGACTGCAAAGAGGTCAGCCACAAATGGCTGGAGCAGATCTCGGCAATCGGAGTGCTCTTGAACTTCCAGTCCACTCTCTCGCCACACGTGGTGAGCCACACTAAACACTCCACACCATGGCTCCATAATCATGTGTAAAACTTTTACCTGTTTAGCAACTCTAGGACGCCTGATTAAATTTCCCAACTAACTAGCAAGCTCTTTAATAGCTTAAACTGGGGTTTCCTTTGCAATTAAGAAGACTGATGGCTTAGTGGTTAACAAGTGGTCCTCACACCTCTGGGGTTGGGGGTTCGAATCCTGGCTCCGCCCTGTGTGTGCAGAGTTTGCATGTTCTCTCCATGCTTCGGGGGTTTCCTCTGGGTACTCTGGTTTCCTCCCCCAGGTCCAAAGACATGCGTTGTTGGCTGATTGGCATTTCCAAGTTGTCCGTAGTGTAATTGTGAATGTGTGTGCGAGTGTGCCCTGTGATGGGTCGGCACCCAGAGTGTCTCTCGTCTTCTGCCTCGAGTTCCCTGGGATAGGCTTTACGCTCCCCATGACCCTGTGCAAGATAAGCAGTATGGAAAATGGATGGAAGTATGAACAGATGGAAGACTGAAAAAGGCTTATAGAAGGTCGGGTGATGCCCAGGCAGAAATCATTAGGGAAATCCATACAAATCATTCTGGCTGATATTAAAGGAATATTCCAATGTTTTGTTTTAACCTATTCTCTACTACATCTGCAGTGTATATCTTATAATATTTTATCATAGACAATCATTTCAACACACCCCCCTGTGTATAATAAAAGCCTAGGGATAGCTGTTCATTCATACATTCATCTCGCAGCAACTACATTTTCCTGGTCAGGGTTGAGTTAGTGCTTGAGAACACTGGGTGCGAGGTAATTCACACTTAGGAGGGCAAATTAGTGTTGCCAATCTCCCTAAGAAGAGGAAAAGCCCACACAGAGAGAACATGCACAGAAACTCCAAACATACAGTAAACCAAGCTCATGAATGAAAGTTGTTTCCCCCTTTTAAATCGCTTATGAATGCCCATGCGTCCATGCGCATTTTACTTTCGATTAGCGGCAATTCGGGGGGGGCAGCAATTGCTTGAATGGTGGATTCATTATTATTCTTAATGAAAAACACAACAACAAAACAGCACAATGACAAACACGCTTATATTAAACATTTTAATATAATTTTGTAAACATACAAACTTTTAAAACCAAATTTTCCGCCATCGTCTTGTCAGTCAGCTCGCCTCGCTCTCGTTACATGATTAATAAAATCTGATCTGTGCTGTGACTCTGACTCATTCGGGTCATGTTGAATTGAGCAGACGCGTTCAGTTTTTAATTGTTGTATCCGTTCTCTAACTGAACTAATGAATACCGTCTATCACAGCATGCCTAGTATCCAGCATATCTGTGTTCTATGTGTAATTCCCACAGAATACTGAGAAACTGAACAGAAACACAGTTATAATGAAAGTCTATGGGTGGTGGCTCAGTGGTTAAGGCTTTAGGTTACTGATCAGTTGGTGGTTTAAACCCCAGCACTGCCAAGCTTCCACTATTGAGCCCCTGAGCAAGGACCTTAACCCCATCTGCTCCAGGTGTGCCGTGTATCATGGTTTCTAAAAATCATCATCCTGGTTCCAAAAAAGCTGCAAAGAAATAATTTAACTTTACTGAAATGTAAGGTTTTAAACCTTGCATGAATTCTTCATTCAGATATATTAGTAAATTAAGCTTCTAATGTGGTAAAAATAAATGGTAAATGGCGCACTTATATAGCGCTTTTTTATCCAAAGCACTTGGATCCAAAGCGCTTTACACTGTGTCTCATTCACCCATTCACACACACACTCACACACCGATGGTAGCAGAGCTGCCATGCAAGGCGCTAACTTGCCATCGGAGGCAACTTAGGGTTCAGTGTCTTGCCCAAGGACACTTCGGCATGGGATCACCCGGGCCGGGATTCGAACCGCCAACCCTACGGTTAGTGGATTAGTGGCCAACCCGCTCTACCGACTGAGCCACAGCCGCCCTTTAATGTGTATAGAATGTCATTTCAGAAATTGGACTACTTTTTCACAGGGAAGAATTGTTATGCGTTACCATTAGAAAACCACAGATAAGACAAGCCCCTCTCACCCTTTATTGTTAGAATGTAATGGTTTAAGTTTTGAATTTGTGTGTATGTGTATGTGTGTGTGTATGTGTGTGTGTGTGTGTGTGTACTGTGTGTATATATATATATATACAGTATATAACTGTTCATATAATAACAAACAGTTTCATGTTTGTTGAGTTGAATAGCTACCATAAGACAATTTACATTTTTAATTATAGAGTTTAAAGTAAACGGTTTTTCCTTCTTTTCTCAGTACAGTTCTTTAAAAAAAAAAAAAAAAGTATAGTTACAGCTGCTGTGGGTAGAGATGCATTTGAGATAAGTTGGAGTATTGCTCAGAGTATTTAGTCTGCTACATTTTGAGTCTCTTTCCATGAGACAGAGAGAGGAGCGCATCATGCTGGAAGACACAAAAGCAGCTCTGCAGGATCTGGATAAAGTCACCGTGCTCTTCCGACCATTGGAGAACGAATGCCTTGTTGCAAGTGAGCATCTGCTTCTGTTAAACAGAAACTTTGAATACTATCTAACAGACAACAGTTTCTCTGCATGCTGCTAAATCTAAATTGTACACAGTGACAGTATGGAGCACCTGTTTCTTAGTTGTGTTTGTATATAATGTGTGGTGAGACTTAATAAAACTATTGTAAGGTTACATAAGGTCATCTCTGAACTGTCTAGGGCTACATTGATGATAACATGATGATACACCATAACTTTTAGCTCTTAGACCCAGATTTTTTAAAAAAAATCCCATCTGAAAAATATTCTTTTGAAGTCTTGAGTTTCAGTGACAGTGAAAATTTCTGCTGTTTATAAATAATTAGAATGATGTGTTTCTCTGTAGAGAACAGCTGCAGGAGTCCACAGTAGTGTTACCGCTCCAAATCCCTTCCCTTTAAAGTCGCCTCTCCCTCAAACAAACACACAAACACACAAACACACAAACACACACACACACACACACACACACACACACACCCTCCAGATGTCCCTTCCAGGAATGTCAACATGGTTAACAGAGATAGAGATAGTGTAGTCTTTTTATCTCAAAGCCTCTGTTTTGGTTGGAGGAAAGAGAAAGGATTTTGTAATCGAGTCTGTCTTTCCTGCTGCGGTGCTAAATTTCACTCCTTTGTGTTCCCTGTTGAGAATGTTGCTTTGGGGGTTGTTTATATACACTTATATACTTTTTTTTTTGTATACTAACTACCAAATTACGAATTCTTACATTTCAAAGCAGACCACGCTAGGAAACACACTTGAAATAGACACTGATGCAACTGAAACGTCTCTTTTCTTTGTCTCTGCCTCCTCATTTCTCCTTCATCCTTCCATCATGTCTGTCCTCAGACACACCAGTGCATTATCAGGTGGAAGGCAGTCGGCAGGCAATCCGTGTCGCGCTTTACCTGGACAGCTGTCATTTCAGCGAGCTTCCTACACGTCTGCAGAATGGAGGCAGCCTCAAGCTGCACTCGGCTCTTTTCACCAGAGGTGTGTACATAATTGTGTACAGTTTAAAGTAGTGCTTCATTCAGCTTGAGGTGGGAGTTTCCTCTGCGAAGGAGGTTTGTTGACACCCTCTAAACTGTATCGTTTCTGTCTGATGCTTCAGTTTTGATAAGAAACTGTGAATTACTACTAACTATGAGCTACTCATTCTGGAAGTGTCTTGTTCCCTTTATGAATCTTGGTTTCCATCTAGTGGTATTTAGTGCATACTTCGGGAAATTAAAGACGCCGCAGCTCTCCAACACCACCCCTATGTACACTGTATATGTGCAGAGAGTACATTTGCTAAAAGATACTTGGTGTTTGCTTTTTTCCAGCATTGGAGAGGCCGGAAGGACTGGCAGCTCAGGACTTTGTGGCCATGGAGGAATTTCAGCAGCGGATCAACGCTGTTTCACTTGAAAAAGTCAAGTTTTATTACCGCAAGCTCAGGTAGAGTTAGACACACACACTGCAGTGCTATGGATCTCGAAGTGATTTATTATTTTTTCTTCTTCTAATTTTTAATAACAAGACTATGAAGATTGCCATAAACTGCTGTCAAAGTTGTTGTTGTTATATACTTATTTATATATTACAGTTATATTACAGGCTGTTCACTTAAACCAAATGGTTATAAATTATTCCAGTAATACTAATGTGTTTCTTATAGGAAGTTGTTGATTTCATGTATGTAAGTAAATATTACACCAACACCATGTTAACCCTTTGAACCTTTTTTTCAGGGCTTTCTATTTAGAGAAATCCAACTTATCCTCCGGCTCAAATTCCACCGCCATGAAAATAGATCATGTAAGTAAACCTCACAGTAATGTTCGATCACTTCTCTGGTTTGTTTGAGCGGACAACAGTTCCTCAGTGATGCGCTGTTTGCGTTCTTGCCTGGAGCTCTAATTCAGATTTGATCCCTTTATAGCTTTATCAAGGTGTAAAATCTTAAATGGATGGGCAGAGCAGCCCCATGTGGTCACCTCAGGCAAGAACAGTTAGACTCATTTTTCTTCACTGGTTTTCCCCATGTGCAGCTGCTTCGTCCTCTCAACACCCTGGATGACCTGTGCAGGCTCATGCAGACCTACATGAACGTGAAGCCGAGTGCGGCGGGCCACCCATCTGGAGTCAGCGTGCTGCTTGTGTCCTCAGAGCTGTGCAGCCGCTTGGGGGCTTGCAACATCAACATGTGTGCTACTGGCATGCAGAGGTAACATCTACTTAATGCTGGAGTGTTTAGAGCTACGTTAAACCTGGTTGTTTCACATGTTATCATCACATAAAACTTAATCTCTCTCTCTCTCTCTCTCTCTCAGATACATTCCTAACAATGACTGGATATAATATTCCTTAGAAAAACTAGAATCAATGCCAACATATATTTTTTAATAATTAAAAGGTTTACTCTGCCCTGCATTACTGATTATTGCACACATTTGCATTGTTGGTATAATGCAGTGTGGATATGTGTGCCAACGAACTACAGATCAAAAGGAGTTTGCTCATTTATAATTTGCACTGCAGCGTTAAGCTTTTAATCAGATTTGCTGTGCTATGTGAACAAAGTCTTAGAGTGACTTTTGCTGATCTGGGGAACATAAATGAGCAGAATCCATGCTAAAATGAGCAATATGAGTTAAAGGGCTGCAAGGGTTTCAAAATCCGCAGCTCTATACAATGTGTGTTTTATGTTTTACACTAAACCCTCCCATCAGTTTCTATGTGCCTTCATCTATCCCAGAATGTCTTTAACCTGGAACATGTGTTGTGCAGGTGCACACTGACTGTCTCCTTGGAGCAGGCCATGAACCTGGCTAGGAACCACGGCCTCATTCCCCGTTGCTTCATGCAGACTATGGACATTATGCGCAAACAGGTATGACAATAAAATATACTATTATATTCACTATTACTGTATACGTCAGGGATAATCCATAGCTAGGTGCGCATTACACGATATTAATGCATGATGTGGAGGCAACCGTGGAGTGCATTAAAATCGTCTAACGCACACCTAGCCATGGGTTATCCCACTTATACCATGGTGACTTGCCAGCATTGACAAGTTAAAGCTGTTTTTGATGTTTGCAGTGCAAACATATTTGAAAGGATATAAATAGCTGTTAATTTTTGTTAGTTATTTTATAAACGGGTCGTTAGATCTAAAATTCTGCCCGCTTTAAATCATACACAGAGATGAAGTAGTGGGATTAAGATTTTCATTCATTTAAATGAATTTGAATAAATATGAATTACCTGCATCTATGCTACGTCTCTACTAATAATGAAGCTGTGAGATTGACTACTGTATGCAACTGTAACTGTAAGTTACTATGGTTACAGCTGTTTATAGGCAGCGTGTTCATTTATTACAGTGATTAAACTGACTGGAACTACCTGTGTATTCAAAGGTTTGAACGCACACCTTCCAACCAATCAGAATCAAGTATTCAGACAGACCATGGTATATTGTACTGTACTTCATTTTATATACAACTACTTTATAGTGTACAATACAGGTAATATGGGCTGCGATCAGCTGTTTTGGTTTTTGTGGTTGAGTGTAATACTTGGTGTAATATAGATTAATGTGTTCATCCATGTTAATCCACAGGGCACGAGAGTAGAAATCTCTGCCAAAAACCTCAAAGTGATGGACCAGATGCCTGCCTTCGCACCAAGGTATCAGATATTCCACTTCAGCTCTTTTTTTTTTTTCTTTTCCTTTTCTTCCTGAATACCCTTTGCAACATTTACAGTTTAACAGTAGCAGTAATTATATTTTACCCCTGGCTTTGGCCATGTGGGAGACACCTGAAAACTGGGCTCTTCTGCTTTCTCAGCTAAAGCAGCGGTCAGACGAACATGAATAAAAATCATCTGAAGTTGTTAGAAAATAAATCGCCAAAAACAGATCAGAAAAAAAAATCACCTATCAGATGATCTAGATGTTTTGCCTGTGAATTGTGAACCTGGTGGGACAGCAGAAAACAAAAAGGTTGATTATTTTACCTTTCTGTGTTGTTAAAAAGGATGTTCTATAGTAAAATATGCCGTCAATTGCCATTTAATATTTTCTTTCAGTGTCTATTACATAGACCTTAACCCATAATCATTTTTACTTGAGTTTTGTGTTCCTATTTGGGTGGCCAAGTTGTTTGATTTGTTTGATGATTTCCTTTCATGTCAGTAATAAAAGTGTAAAGACCAGATTAAAAAAGAACCCTGTTATATAATTTATCATGTGCAAAATAATACAGCCATTGAGAGGACTGCAGTTCAGACATTTTGTAACAAGTCAGCTTATACAGTACAGTCAGCTGTGTCCAAATCCAAACATTTTTGCTGTTTGCAGATAAATATCACTTTTTAAAAAAAATCTATACATTTTCAACCAAAATACACAAGTGTTTTTGAAGTAAAACACTGTTTTATTCTCTCTGCCTGCAAGGGTTGTCTTGTTAGCAATGTTAGCACCTCTGCTTTTGTAATGAAGTCAATATTATTCTAAGAATAATGCTGAAAGTCATTTGTTTGGCTTGTTCCAGACTCTTCAAGCTGTGTCTCCCACCTTCCGATGGTGATCTCTGAGTCTCTCACCACAGCCTCTTGACCATTCACTTGAAATATTAAACGAAAGACTTGTGACTCTGTGACAGTGAGACTTCTTAAAGAGGTCACTTTGCCTTCGCCAGACGTTTCCGTTGTACCACACATGAGAGGATTTTTTTTTACAGGAGGCTGACTGAGGCTAACACATCAGCCTGCATGGAAATAGTCTAGTCACAATGCTATCCTTGGCAAGCAGCAACTACTCTCACTGCTCCAGCACAGACTTCTCCTCTCAATGTACTTGGATTTTGCCACTGATTGGTGCCGTTCCTAAGACTATGGATTTTTTTTTTTTACTAAACTACCTGTAACAGACTGTGTTCCTCTTTTTGCCTTGGACTGCAGCGTTGGTGAGCTAACCTGTTCTGTCTCTAGCTGGCGAGGCTAACATCTCTTCCACTGCCTCAGACATGTGGTGATTATGTGCAATTACTGTAGCTTAGCATGTGCATTCCTGCACTGTTCCTTTCCGAGAGAATTCTTCAAAAGGAGTATTTTTATTTTCCTTACATCAGGTCTTATAAATTACTGAAAGCATTCCAGTCTAACCGCCTGACAGTATTATATGGACCAAGCTGACACTGTTTTAGTTTATATATATATATATATATATATATATATATATATATATATATATATATATATATATACATACATACAATGCTTTATTTTATTTTATGTTATAGTTTCTGTCAGAGTTCCATAATGTATGCAGGAAGGAAGATCATTTTAGGTGAGAAAGCTAAATAAAGTTAAACAGTTGACATCTATTGATACTAAATGCTCAAGATTTTTACTAATCAGATCAGAGAAAGTGAAGACGTTTCATTGTTTGTGTCTGGTTTTGGCACTTTTTAATCTCTGGGTGTTACAGTATACAGAACTATTCTAGAGCATACATGAGTGTTTTGAGGAACACAATAAAAAAAGCTCAAATTATTAAACAGTGTTTGCTAAATACTGTACAAAACAAAGGGATCATTGAAGGATGCTTAAATATAATGAAAATAATTTTTCTCTATCTGTAGGTGTGTGTGTGTGTGTGTGTGTGTGTGTATGTATATGTATGTGTGTGTGTGTGTGTATGTGTGTGTATATATATATATATATATATAAACAGGTCCTCTAGTGCTATAATTTAAATTTAATTATTAATGTTAATGCAAAACAATATGAAACTGTACATCTTTGTATACATGCTGTATATGTGAATAGCCGTCCTTGTTGTGTATTTCCACTTACATTGTTTTCAGTATTTAAATTTCTAACCATGTCCATGTGGTCAGTAGAGATTTACAGACAATTTGAAAAATGTACCAGAGCCGTGCTACTTGTCTGTGGGAAAAATCTAACATTAGTCTAACATTTTGTTTCCTCAAAGCAAGCTCAATTGTTATTTATTGATTAGCCTATGATGAACTGAGCATAGGCTTCTTTTTTTTTTATTTTTTTCAATTTCAAAATCAGTAACTAACGCATAAATATACTGAATTTAATATATACTTACAGAAAGGTATACATAAGATGTTTTTAATCATATTTTATTTTATGGAATACCACCTTCCCCCAGAACATGAACATACTACAGATATAACTATATGTCTTTGTTTTGTCACATAGCCGACAAAACACTGTGACAGGTTGGGTTCAGTATTATGCAGTGCTGTGTTTTTGACATTCACAGTGCCTTTTGGATAGGAAAAGAATTGAGTGTCTAGTTTGAAAATGCCTGATATGTATAGCTATGTGCAGCCTATCTTTAGTTTGAACTGGAATAGAGTTTACCACAGAGTGAGACGATTACTTCTATTTCAAGCCGAGCTTGCTTTGGAGAAACCAGATTAGCATGCTGTAACATTATGTTTTTGAGTATATAAGTGTTGTCCAGCCCCAGATGGATTTTCCTGCATCGTCCTGTGTTTGGAATTAGCTGATACATGTGTAAGAAACATTGAAAGGTTCATGTGTGTTAGTCTTAAGGCTTGGAATGGGAATCTCTTGGTCAGTAAAAAAAAGAGAAAACACCTTGTATACAATAAGCTTAAGTATATAAAGGTGATGCTCTTTAACTTGTAATATCTGTGGATGTTTGAATGTACTGAAAATAGTTTTTTTTTTTTTAATCAATGTGATTATCACAATGTCAGCTCATTAACAGTCTATTAAAATCTGACAGGTTTGAGGTAATATGTTGTCACACTGCTGGCTGATGTGTGTGATCACCTACACAGAAATACTGTCAATGCAACAGGTATGTATCAAAGGTTTTTACTTCACCCCAGTGTTCTGTCAGATCAGTATGGAAATTAAAATTTCTTGTGTTTAATGATCAGTATTGTATAATTAAGCTTGACATTATATAGTAAGATATGTTGCCTTGTCGAATTATATGGTTTAACTACAGGGTGTCAAAAAGTCTCCACACATATGGGAAATTGACACTTTTTTAGCAAAATATCTTCCAAAATTATTTATACATAGTTTATAATATATGGCCTTATATTTTTTATTATATAACCTTATATTTATATCAGGTAGCTTAAAAAAAAACAAACAAACAAAAAAAATGCCTTTGACAAAAGAAGAACGTATTGAAATTATTCTCATGCCTGGGTCTGGAAACAGGAAACAGGGCAAAAACATAACACACGACACTGTTGCCAAACTCACCCTGTAGTTATTACTCCAATTTTTTCTGTAGTATATCAAGAAAAACTTAAAAGTACAGGCCAAGGGACAGTGTTCATGTAGTCAGGAGAATTTTTGATTTGGTGGATTTACGCAGAACACAGGAGTCAAATCTGGTCCTCAAATGGCTAGTGTGCCTACAGGTTTTAAATCCCACTAAGCACGAGCACACTGATACAACCCATTTGCTGTTTAAGGACCTATATTAGGGATTCCCAAACTACAATATGGAGTCGTTCGATTTACAAATAAGGTTATGAGAGAAACTCACAATCAAATCTTTTCTTTCATTCCTTTGTTGTATAAATTGTTAGCACGAAATTCGCTCTAACTATGAAAACAGATTTTGTGTGCTACTGTTTTGAAAAGTTATAGGGAGTTACAATCAAACAAACCAAGTTAAAAATGAGTACATTTCTCTCCATCCATGCATTCATCTGCCTCCACTACTTCCACGACAACACTGAGTGACTCTGACTCAGTGGAAAATGAGGAACATGCCAACAAACAATTAATTGAATATTAATTTACAAGTCCTAAATTATAAATTTGAAGGAAAAAAATGTAGAGTGAACAAGGCTTAGGGTTGCAGAAAATTCATAAATTCCATTTAGTGTCATTTGCCCAAAACACTTGGGAACCCCTGACTTAATTAAACAAGCTGTATTTGGTGTGGCCTCTGCTTCGATTCAAGAGTTTTATTTGTTACATGAACAATTATGTACAGTATATAATTTGAAGTGAAATGAAAACCTGGACTAATCCTCTTCAGACTGTGCATTAAATACTAAATAAAAGTAAAAAATAAAATGCTTGGTTAGAATGTGATATTGGACACCACTGACAATAACTTACATTGACCTTTTTTCAGTTTACACAATTACTCTGGTGCCTAGTCTTTTATGCCCATTTACAGACAAATTGCATTTTTCTTGCCTAGCATCTCCAGGGTTGGGTTTGAATCCTGCCTCTGACTTGTATGCATGGAGTTTGCATGCTCTCCCCATGCTTTGGGGGTTTTCCCCGGGTACGCCGGTTTCCCCTAGGAGAGGCTCCAGGCTCCCCGCAACCCTGTGTAGGATAAGTGGTATAGAAGTTGGTTGGTTGATTGGAAGTGTTTAAAAACTGAGTCTTTAGCTTGTGTTGGAATGTAAGCTTTAATTATTAGAATCTATTATACCTTAATTATATAAGCATCTGCTGAGCTACTTAGGTACAGTATAGTCACTTTTTGTATAAATATAATTAGCATATTTTTTTCATCTAAGTGACTCCAGTGATTTACTGTGCTCATTAACTACAGTATCGTAAATGCCCAAGGCCAAGAAAGTTTCTCTTATCTCATCTGAAATTCAGAGATGTTAATCATCTATGTTTAACAAATGTTTAACAGCTTACTTCATTCAAATTGTTTCACAGTTTTTGTTAGAAATGGTGAAAGACAGCTTTTAATGGTATAACTTAGAAGAAAACAAAATCACATCTGTCAGCCTTACATTTTATTCCGAACTCTATACGTCTGCCAGGTTGTGGAGGAAAAAAATAATTTTTGTATTTATTGTTTTCACTTAATCTAGGGGGGTGTAACAGCATGCTGTGTAAAGAAATAGTTATACTGTTAACATTTTATATTACTTATGATATATATTATAAGCTATACATCATAATTTAAAAAAGCTTATTCATTGACATGCTGAAACACAATGCCTATGACGCACACACATGATCATCTTACAGATTTCTAACTGTGTTTCTAGGCTGTAAAGTTCTAGGTTTTCTTCAGTTCTACCGCTAGTCTAAAGTATTATTTAGCTCCAAGCTCCAGCACCCCCTCTCAGCACTGTTCCTCTCCTAATGCCTCATTTTATTCTCATGAATTTCTGCTACAATTTGAATGGAATATAATTTAACTCTTACTATCGTGCTTTATTTTAAATATTACTACAAAAATGGATTTCAGTGTTTTCAAATTGAAACACTGAAGTCCTCCTCCAGTAAACTCACAGACTAATTTTGTGATTTGTCCCTGGAATCTTGACAGTGCTTTTTTTTTTTTTTTTTTTTTTTTAATGGGTCTGGCTTGGCTGCAAGTCATGTAGAAGGTCCACAGAATTGCAACATTAGAACTATTGCTGAACAAATTGCTGCAAAGTCATCAGCGCTGACTTGAACCCCATTAATTACCATTAAAATACCGAAGACAGTCAATATAGCTCTTGGCCAGTAGCTCTATAGAAGCTGTCCTGTGGCCTTAACAGAAGCTCTTGCTTATTAACTTTAGATTCCATTTCTTGTTGTATGATTTCCTGTACACGCAACTCCACAGCATGTTAAGCTTAAGCACTGTATATTTTCTATATATTCAGTAAGTGATCCTGGATGTATGTAGATACATAACCTTATACTTTTACCTGCTAAAAAAAAGAAAAGAAGCAGAGACATTATATCATGCTGTTCCATTTTCAGTTTGAACTCCAGCAGTAGGTTTTGTTTATGTCCTGATAAGCCCTGCTTTTACTCCTACTCAGGTGTAGCAACTCCATCTTTTAATATTGAACCATTACACCATGCCTGTTTTCCTTATTCAATTAGATCTAAATGTGTTGCTAATGTTAAAATATGCAATAAAAGCATCTCTTTATACATCAGCTTTGGTCTGTCAGTACTGACAACGCTGCCAGAACATGCACTGACAACAACAATTTTGCATTGAAATCATCTTAAAGCTATCATATTAAGTTATGTATATATCGCTCCACTATCTTGTTATTTTTTAATAATTTTCCCCAAAAATTAATCATGGGGTAACGATCCCGATGTTCACAGGCTCCTGCTCCAGCTTTCTTAGGCTCACCAGCTTGGATCCTATGGATATTAATCCTATAGTCCTACTATGATCAACCTGTCTCCTTTACCTAGAAGTTATAGTAATAACAAGTACATTGATATCACAGTCAATAACCATTTACTTAAATTCTTTAAAACTACAGTTGTTGCTGCAGAAATGTGGAGGTTATTATAACAGCAAATGGGGTTAAATCTGGAATGCGATGTTCAACAAGCACTTATGGGTGTGATGATCAGGTGTCCACAAACTTTTGGCCATATAGCATGTACAAAGCAAATCAAGTGCTAAATATAAATGGTGCAAAAATATTCTCATGCATATTGCTCCTGGTGTTCTTATAAAAGACACTGATATTGGTTAGAAAGATTGCATGAAAAAAGTAGCAGTCAAAATTGTGCCAAAATTTAACGACAATGGTGCAAAACTATAATTATGGCTTTCCTTATACAGTGGTGTGAAAAAGTGTTTGCCCCCTTCCTCATTTCCTGTTCCTTTGCATGTTTGTCA
>JAFFST010050825.1:0-13839 GCA_022414735.1 Noturus placidus | reverse complement strand
GTATGGATTTATGTAAATGAATCATATGTAATTAAATCACATGTACATGAATCATAAGTAAATGAATCAAATGTAAACTTTCCTGGGTGGGAGGGGCTGTTATCGGGGTAAAAAATATTGATTCTGTATTGAAATATTTTGTTGTACTCTGAAAAGTGTTAATAAAAATTGTTATGAACAAATAAAACAAATTTAATTTAAATATTTTAATTCATTTATTTCAAATAACAAAATTACTCAGTGACCGTTTTTATTTCTCCTCTAGAGGCCGCTCTCGTGCTGTATAATGACAGAAGACCTTTCTCAGACGCTCCTGCACCCGATAGTTTCCGATAACCGATACATCCGGTGCCGATTAATCAGAAAAACCCATCAATCACTCGACCTGTAGTAATTATTGCTAAAGGAAAGTTATGAAGTTGTTTTAGTGGAAAATTTAAAGCATTGTGTATGGAATGTTTATTTGATGCATTATCCAACGCTCGATAATTCTATCGGGTGGCGTTGTGGTGCAGCGGGTGGCGTTGTGGTGCAGCGGGTGGCGCTGCTGTCTCACAGCTCCAGCGTCCCAGGTTCAATCCTGAGTAACTATCTATGTAGAGTTTTGCAGATCCTTCCCCTATGTCCGTTTGGTTTTCTCCGGGTTCTCCGGTTTCCTTCCACCTCTCCCGTCTCCAGTGTTCCAGCAATAGTGATGAGCGGTTACAGAAGATGAATGAATCATTATTAGTTATTCACTCCTCAGTAGCATCATTTTATTCATCAGGAAAACCTGAGTATTTTCCGATGACAAACTGATCGGTTCTACCCTGCAATCTGATTGGCTCTCAGACAGGAAGTGTAGCAGCACAAGACTGGACTTTCTTGCACTGTCTCCCACGAAAGTCAGAAGAAGTGGATGAAGATGTTTTCTACTCTCCACGCTCACTGGTGTTTCCTGAGGCTGAAAACCGCAAATGGACCATTATGGTAATGGGATGTGGGTTGTGGGTGTGTTTTAAGTTTCTGGGTGTGCGAGTACGTGTGAATTTGCCTAATTCTTGCCTTTCCCTGTAGGGGCTGATCGCGTGTATCCTGACCAGCTACAGTCCTCAGATCCCCAAACTGCAACTGTAGTGTTTCAGTACTGAACTTCAGTCCTTAAATAATTCAGGATCTCTTCAGATTTGTTCGTTAACTCATCTCCAGTAATCACTTTATCCTGTTCGGGGTCATGTTCAGAGCTAAAAGTGAAAAATTAAAAAGCTAAAAAATAAGAGTGAAAAACTTTTTTTTTTTATGGATTTTGTTACAACAGAACAGCTCCAGTGTGTGGCAGATTAAACCTGAAGAGTTTAAGTGTCCGTAGTGTATGAATGTGTGTGTGAGTGTGTATGTGATTGTGCCCTGCGATGGATTGGCACCCTGTCCAGGGTGTACCCCGCCTTCTGCCCGATGCCTCCTGGGATAGGCTCCAGGTTCCCCGTGACCCTGAAAAGGAGTAAGCGGTTGAAGATGGATGGATGGATGGATGGAGTTTAATGATTAATTCACTCTTTAGCCTGCAGAGGGCGCAACCAGCATCCATCCATCCATCTTCAACCGCTTACTCCTTTTCAGGATCACGGGGAACCTGGAGCCTATCCCAGGAGGCATCGGGCACAAGGCGGGGTACACCCTGGACAGAGTGCCAGTCCATCGCAGGGCACAACCACCTACACACTCAGTCATACACTACGGACACTTTAGACACACCAATCAGCCTAACATGCATGTCTTTGGACTGGGGAGGAAACCGGAGTGCTCGGCATGTTTTAATAATAATAATAATAATAAAGAATTGGGCAAGTGATGTGCCAGTTTGTTACGTTTCACTCCATTTTCTTTTTACAGTTTAAAGTTTAGCTGTATTCTTGAAGAGTTTACATTTCTGCATTTCAAGTCATTACTATTTATTTAGTGATGATTATTGATATTAATGATATTTATTCTTAAAAATTCATGTGCAGCAGCTCTATTACTTCCAGCCCTGTTGATTTTTTTTTTTTCATTTTGTGGATAATTGTAGTATAGTCAGGGCTGGCTCTAGCAACAATCAAACTAGTTCCTAAACAAGATTTGGACTGGGACGCTCCTCTACAGAGAATAACTCATTTTGCATAATTTATTTTAAAAAAAAATTTTTTATTAGAGTTCTTCATTGCTTAATAGGAATATTTTATTTTATAATAATATTGCTTACTAGCAGTCCCTGCAACAAGGCTAGTACTCTAGGAACTAGAGATGGAACTCCAGATGATGGGGTGCACGCTATTCATAGAGCAGTGTCTACCTGAGAACACAAGGCCTGTATACTAGGATAAATTGTACAGAAATGTCCCCAAGAGTGCTTGGTTGCAGTCCTCAACCTGCATTTCACTTTTAATGATCAAGCCTCAATTGCAGGTAAGCTGTCACAGGGTGCCATATCTAGAATCCAGTAAATATCCAATGGACCAGGGATTAATCTAGAGGTGTTCTGAGCAAAGTCAAAATGACTGATTTAACCTCGGCAATAAGGTCCACCTGAGCGCAAGGTGGCTTAGCGGTTCACCTCACACCTCCAGGGTCGGTTCCCTATGTGTGCGGAGTTTGCATGTTTTTCTCATTTCCTCCCCTAGTCCAAAGACATGCATGGTAGGCTGATGTCTAAAGTGTCCGTAGTGTTTGAATGGGTGTGTGAATATGTATGTGATTGTGCCCTGCGATGGATTGGCACCCTGTCCAGGGTGTACCCCGCATTGTACCCCATGCTCCCTGGGATAGTCTCCAAGTTCCCCGTGACCCTGAAGCAAGGATAAGTTATATAGAAGATGGATGGATGGAAGGATGAGTAAGATCCACCTGTGCCCTGCCGAAATCACTTCTGGGTACTGTTCTCCCAGGCTTAAGTGATGAGATATTTTGATAAAAGTTTGGAAGATTTTGAAACACGTTGTTTTATTTTTCCAGTCACACACACATGGACAATCTGATTTAAACTCCCTGGGCCTGAAAATTGATCAGTATTTTAAGTACTTATGACATTTGATTTTATTAATTATTTCACATGCACATGCACCTTATTTTATTGCTTATTTTATTGATATGTTTTTAGCAATATTGTTTGTGTGTGTGTGTGTGTGTGTGTGTGAGCGCATGGTTAACATTGGGACAGTTCAAAGTTCCCAGAGCCAGTAGAGTTACCTCCAGGCAGCAACGTTCTGCCAAGAAGATAAGTAGAAGTTTCTGAAGGATTTGCATGGCTTTCCGGTGGAAAGGATTTGCATGGATCACAGTACAGGTACAGTGGATGTGTCATCCTAGCTCTGTATTGTAGGCCAAGAAGGTAATGTTTTAAAACTTGTTTGTTCTGCTTTTATCCTTCATGGGAAACCTGGAGCTTAGTGGGACTTGGAGGACAACCCTGGATGAGGTGCCAACCCAGCATAGGGCACAAACGGACACCCACTCAGAATTTACTGTTTTAATGCCGATCAGTTTACAATGCATGTCTTTGGAAACCAAAGTACCCGGAGGAAACCCCTGAAGCACAGGGAGAACATGCAAACTAAGCCCACACAGGGAGGAAGCAGGAATCAAACACCCAACACAGGAGGTGCAAGGCAGACATGCTAACCACTAAACCACCATGCTGTCCAAGATTTAACATTTTAATCTTAAATGTATTTACTTTTCTAAAAATGAATTTCTGTAGTTTCTTAATAACTTTATATTTCTGTGATTTAACAATTATTTGTTTAAGATTCATTCTTAAACTTGTTTAAACTTCTTAAATTTGTTTAAGATGTCACAGTTACTTATGTGGATGTTTATAATATAACCTTATATCCCTGAAAGACTGGAATGTATCATCTTTTAATCCTGAATGCCTCATGATCTCACAGCTGTTCTTTGAAAGTGAGTATTGTAGGATGAAATAGGATGAATTTTAAGCTCTCAGATAGGGCAGTGGGTGCTCCATGATTATGTTCTGAACAGATGACCAGAGGTCGGTTTTTACCCCAATTACAAAAGTACGGAAACGACAGTATGGAAAATGCTAATAAAAACAAAGAGGAGCGATGTGTAAATGTACTTTATACGTTTTTGTTTTAAAAATAGTCAAAGACGAGGTGTTTGATGTTTTATCTAATCAACTACATTTTTAAAAAAAATAAATGTTTATTTTGAAATTGATGCATGCAAGACGTTCCAGAAAAGTTGGGACAGAGGCGATTTAGGACTAATAGCGATGTGAGAAGTTGAAATAAGAAGGTGATGTGAAACAGGTGAGGCAATCGTCTAATCATAGTATATAAGGAGTCCTTCAAAAAAGGCCTAGTCCTTCAAGAGCGAGGACGGGTCGAGTCTCGCTGATCTTCCAACAGATGCATCAGAGAATAATCCAACACTTTGAGAAGAACATTCCCCAAAGATAAATCGGGAGGATTTTGGGCATTTCACATTCTACAGTGCACAATATAATTAAAATATTTCGAGGAATCCGGCCAAATCTTGGGGCGTAAAGGGCGAGGCTGAAGATTTCTTTTGATCTCCGATATCTCAGACGTCACTGTCTTAAAAACCATCATGATACTGTAATGGAGATCCTGACATGGACTCGGGAATACTTTGGTAAACCTTTGTCAATTGACACTATTCGCCGCTGCATCCACAGATGCAAGTTAAGGCTTTACTATGCAAAGCAGAAGCAGAATATATTAACACTGTCCAGAAGCTCCGCTCACTTCTCCGGGCTCGGTAACACAGTAGCACAGTGAAATCATGTTTTGTGGTCCAACGATTAGACATTTCAATAATTTTTGTACAAAACAGCCATCGTGTTCTCCGGGCCAAAGCGAAAAAGGATCATCCGAGCTGTTATCAGTGTCAGATCCAAAATCGAGCATCTGTTATGGTGTGGGGGCGTGTCAGTGCCCATGGTATGGGTAATTTACACATCTGTGAGAGCATCTTTAATGCAGAAAGATATGTACACATTTTGGAGCAACATACACTTTTATCCAGAGCAGGACAACACCAAACCACATTCTGCCCAGATTACAAGCGCATGGTTGCGTAAACAGAGAGTGCGGGTGGGAGCATGGCCTGCTGCAGTCCTGACCCGTCTCCCATTGAGAACGTGTGGTTCATTATTGTTAGAATAAAGCAAATAACATCATCTTTTATCCTTTTTCCTTCATCAGCCTCCTTCAGCTTTTCAATATTTAAGAGTAGATGGTTTTTCCTCTCTATGCTACAGTGCGGATGTGGTTTGCCTCAGAGCGCATACGTGCCCAGAGAAAGTCTGATTGAACACACTGACACAGAGAGTAGCTCAGAGAAACTTCCCACTTTATTTGTAAAATGACAGAGAATTATATAGGCAAAATAGCCGTGCAGAAGTGCACTGCTGTGTTGAAATCATATGGCAGTTAGACTGTCTGGTCATGTACGCTTAAACATCTTGGGCAATACAAGAATGTTCAGATTTCTCAATAGCTATGGTCTGGTTTGCTTAACAGAAAAGAAGAAGTTCCTACAATGACATTTTTACTGGCACGTACACAACAGACAGGTCTAAAGGTTCATGATACAGACATTGAACTATTAACCTAAACATATTGATACATATCTGAGGGAATAGAGAATGGAAAGTTTCCAACAATTATGAAGCGCAAAATAAGGCAATGACGAAACCGTACAGTTACACAGCTGAAGTAATGCATAATGGAGGAAAATTCCGCTCGCTAAACTTAAACAACTGGAGTCTTTACTCAGCGTCCAATCTCTTAATAAGTGTTATTAAAAGAAAAGCTGATGTTACACAGCACTAAACATTTAACTGTCCCAACTTTTTTGGAGTGTGTTGCAGTCATCAGATTTGAAATGAGTGGATATTTTCAAAAATAAATTCAATCCACAAAGTTAAACTTCAAATAATGTATTAATAACGTATTTCCAATATAGTACAGCGTGAACTGAATTTTCAAACGGCTCGTTTTATTTTTGTATTTTCCAAACTGTCCCAACTTTTTCGGAATTGGGATTGTAAGACTAGCCTGGACATAAAATGTGTCTTCAGTCCTATGTAGAATTAAGACTTGTTGCACAATCTAGGCATAGTGCTACGTCTGAGACTAAATCTTATGTCTAGTCAAAGATGTGACTAGTTGATTGGTTTCTAAGGTGAAATTAAAAACGATGATACAACGGTGCGACTAATTTACAGGTTACACGATCAGTGGGCTGTTGGGTGTTAAAGAGTAACGGGAGACAGCGCCAATCCTCTGGATATATTACTATGGAGATACTATGGGGATGGAGCATGGTGAAACTGTTGGAATTAATTGATGAGGCTTTGAAAGGAAATTCTCTTATCATGTACTCTCTTATTATGAACTGCTTTCAAATACCTATGATGAATGTAATCATTTAATTACTTTGTATTCATTTAATTACCTCTTGAAATAAGCTGATCAATTGCTATCCTTGATTATATCATTATGTATTTCCGTGTCAACATGACACATGATTTATTTTGTATTAAGACTAGGTGCTGTGTGTTTTTGTTTAAATCTGTCTGACACCTGGACCAGTAGAAACAGTCCATGAACTGTGTATAAATAATCCTGTTTTGAATGAATAAACCGGAAGTCTCTGTGAACACTCATAGAAGTCAGTGTGTGTGCTCATTTCGGACTCTCCAGGTGCCTGAGTCTCTGTGACAAATCACACTTTCTAGCTCATAGCAGCACAGAACTAAAAGTTAATAGAAGTAAATAATTGGAGTAATTCAGATTAATTCGATTTTTGTTTCTTCGGCTCTAGGAGTCGTTTTTACCCTATTCGATGGTGCCAGTAAATGTACGTTTGTAACCATAGCAATGTGAATTGTCAGTGTGGACAGGCATCGCCTATGCTGGGTGTAGCTGTGCGTAGTCATAGTTTTAGATGGTGCAACATGTGTAAATATTTATCACAAGGCTGGACATAACCAACCTGGTGTAAGGCTTACTCCCAACTTTTGTAGATCCAGCTGGTTCAACTGGCCACAGATTACAGTTTAAACCCCAGGGTTGACAAAAAAGCTGCTAATTGGCCCGTAAGAAAAAAACTAAAAAAAATCAGGTGTTTTGCTTGGATTTGTGCTTTGTATAAAACCATCATTCATATTAATAAATGGAAATGTAAGTAGTAAGCAAAATGTTAGGGAAATTAAGTTCTCACATCCATCCATCTGTCTTAGACAGGGCATGTAAGAGCCTGGAGTCTATTCCAGGGCACAAGAGTCTAACTCAGGGCACAAGGCGGGGGATACCTTGGACAGGGGCCAACCCGTCACAGGGCACAATCTCACACCCATTTACACACTATGGATTCCTGAGATTCCTCTCATTGACATGGTCATCTGACTGGATCGACTTCTTCAGAGCAGCTTGAAGCAAGGGAAGTGTCACAGTGCCATATGCCCCCACAGAACCCATGCAGCTGTGGCATGCACGACTCAGTGAAGAAGAGGGAGAGAGGCGCTGTCAAGAGTTTCGCTGCTTTTACTGCGGAAAAAAAAAACAATCTCATCCGGCAGTGCCCTCTCAACTCTTGCCGGGATACCGGGGAGAGCGGGAACTCCAAACCTCACTCTCAAAGGGTGAGTCCATCCCAGTCATTGTCTCAGCCAGCATTCATTCTACCAGTCATGGTGAATACTCGTGGTGTCTTTTGTTCTAGAAGTGTTGATTGACTTCGGAGCGACTCCGTTCAACATCTCTGTTCATCCAATACTATGGCCACGTTACATCCAAGCCATTGATGGAGCCACAATCAGGAAAGGGATCATCTCAGAAAGAAGATGAGACTGCTTGTGAAACGGAGCGGAAACACAACAAACGGGCACGCGCCACTGGGACTGAGCCAAACACGTCAACTGCGCCGCCATTTTAGAAGGGGCAACTTTTTAGTATAACGTCGTTGACGTTATGGATTTGTGAATTAGTACAAGGATTAGTTTCTCTGGTTTGTTTAATAACAGTGTAATTTATAGTAGCTGCGGTTGTCTTCTTGATCAATTTTGTATTTGCTTGTATCTCTCATTTGTAAGTCGCTTTGGATAAAAGCGTCTGCTAAATGAATAAATGTAAATGTAATCTCACCTTGCACTGGGCTTTTCACCCTCAAAGCCAGCACACTCCACAGAGAGACCATCATCCTCTATTTCACAGTCCCTACCAGACATCCCAAAAATCCTAGATCTCCCCTGGTTGCAGCAACATAACCCACACTTCTCATGGACTGACAAACAAATCACACACTGGTCTACTCGCTGCCTTGCATACTGTCTACCAACACCAGTAGATCTGCAGGCAGCAACATCCATTGAAAGTTTTATCCAACCTGCTCCAGTTCAAGTTACACCTGAATATCAGGACCTCGTGGAGGTTTTACATTTACATTTACATTTATTCATTTAGCAGACGCTTTTATCCAAAGCGACTTACAAATGAGACACATTCACACACCAATGGTAGCAGAGCTGCATGCAAGGTGCTAGCTTGCCATCGGGGGCAACTTAGGGTTCAGTGTCTTGCCCAAGGACACTTCGGCATGGGATCACCCAGGCCGGGATTCGAACCACCAACCCCATGATTAGTGGATTGGTGGACAACCCGCTCTACTGACTGAGCCACAGCCACCCTGTGGTTTTCAGCAAGGAGAAAGCCAGCAGACTACCAACACACCAACCAGTCAAGCTCAAGGGCAGGTGTATCCACTATCACAGATGGTACAATGAACTATGGACGAATATATTCAAGAGGCACTCCAGCAAGGGTACATCAGACCCTCTAAATCCCCTACTTCAGCTGGTTTCTTCTTTGTGGAGAAAAAGGGAGGCAGACTCTGGCCATGCGTAGACTTCCGGGGCCTCAACCAATGCTCCATCAAGCATTGCTATCCTCTGCCTCTGGTTCCGACGGCCCTAGAACAACTCAGATCAGCTACGATCTTCACGAAACTGGACCTTCGCAGTGCATACAACCTGGTCCGTATCTGAGATCGAGATGAGTGGAAGACGGCTTTCAGTACCACCTCGGGCTACTATAAATACTTGGTCATGCCGTATAGGCTCTCTAGCACCCCCTCAGTGTTCCAGTGTTTCATCAATGATGTCCTAATAGACCTGCTAGACCACAGTGTAATCTCATACACCTGATAAAATCTCGACATTCTGATATATTCAAGTTCCCCTGGAGAACATGTCTGCCATGTTAATCAAGTATTACAAAGACTCCTTCAACACCAGCTCTACGTTAAAACAGAGAAATACGAATTCCACCAGCACACACTCATCAGCCCTGAGGCTGTCACCATGAATGAAGGAAAGGTACAGGTGGTGTTGGACTGGCCCACTCCATGAACAGTCAGGGATTTACAATGATTTCTTGACTTTGCCAATTTCTACTGATGTTTTATCGGAGGTTTCAGCTCCATCGCACACCCTTTAACGTCTCTGCTGAGAGGCAAGCCAAAACGATTGCCCTGGAATCCAGCTGCCCAAACAACATTAGATCAATTCAAGAAAGCCTTCACTACAGCTCACATCTAAAAGCACCTGGACTTGTCCAAGCCCTTTGTTGTGGAGGATGTTGCATCAAAGACTGGTGTGGGAGCTATCCTCTCTCAGAGGTTCAGAGATAAACACAAGCTTCATCCCGTGGCCTTCTTTTCCAAGAAACTGTCTCCAACAGAACAAAATGTTGTGTGGGGAACAGAGAACTCTTGGCAGTCAAACTAGCCCTAAAGGAATGGTGACTTTGGCTGGAGGGAGCAACATACCCCTTCATTTTCAACACACCCATTCATCATTTTCACAGAAGACAAGAACCTTGAGTGCCTCAAACAGTCCAAACAATCACTCGTGGGAACAAGTGGGCAGGGTTTAGGAGGGAGTTGTGGGCGTATTCTGCATGAGTAGCCCCACCCTCTGCTGATTAATGCTCAGCCAGGTTTTGAGAAGAGTTTGGATAGAGAAAAGCTTGGGTTTAATTTTAGTCTGTGCTGTAACACGATTTCTGAACAGCATGCTTGCTCTTAGGAACACCGTTATGCACAGCCTTAAAGCTGTCAAGTCTAAACAGGTACGGAGTTTCAGGTGAGTGCTCATGAAATGTGGAATAACTGCTTAAGTCTTTGTTTTGGGAGTCAAAAAGCTGTTAGTGAAAGTCATAATACACTAATGAGATGTATATCTGATGTTTATTTTTTTGTGACACTAGGCTGGGGAGGACATGTTTAGGATGTGTGAACCTGAAGGGACGCAGTTTCCTCACGCTGAAAGACTTCAGCCCTGATGAGATCAAGCACATCCTGTGGGTGTCTGCTGACCTAAAGCATCGAATCAAGTATGAAGGACAGGTATCAGGTTCATTCAAGAGTTTCTTTCCCCTGCTGAAAAAAATAAACAAACAATGGAGAAACCATCACAGAAATTCTAATGGTTTCCACAACAAATACCATTACAAACCCTCAGCTAACCACGCATCTTCTGTACTGCTTATCCTTCAGGGAACCTGGAGTCTATCCCAGGGAGCATGGGGCGCAAGGCGGCGTATACCCTGTACGCGGTACAAATCCATCGCAGGGCACAATCACATATGCATTCACATACCCGTTTATACACTACGGACACTTTGGACATGCCGATCAGCCTACCATGCATATCTGTGGACTGGGGGAGGGCGGGAATCGAACCCCCACCCCTGGTGCCATGAGGAGAATGTGCTAACCACTAAGCCACCGTGTGCCCCATCAGCTAACCATTAAAACCATTATCATTACTATTACTGGTCTTTAATGACAACAAATTACCAGTAGAGACCCTCAGGGACCATTACAGTTTCTATTAATACAATTCCCATTATAACCATTAAAACCATTGCAAATTCTATAAGGGTTTCTGTTGTTTGTTTGTTTGTTTCTGTTCTTTTCAGCAGGCTCATCATTTAGTACATTTAGTCTTCCTAGCACAGACAAATCTGAACTGGCATTGATGATGATGATGATGATGATGATGATGATGTTTGTTCAGTTTTGTGCTTAACGATTTAATGGATTGTATTTATATTTTTAGTATCTTCCTCTCCTTCAAGGCAAATCTATTGCCATGATATTCGAGAAGAGAAGCACTAGGACCCGCATGTCGACTGAAACAGGTGCAAACGAGAGAGTGTGTGTGTGTGTGTGTGTGTGTGTGTGTGTGTTAGTAAGAGTGTGTTTCAGGCATGAGTAACTGAATGAGGGTCCAGCAACACAGTCACTGAGCACACTGAATACTAGTGGATAGTGAGTGAAAGGAAGCGAAAGACAAAAATGCCACATAGACTGTGTGTGTGTGTGTGTGTGTGTGTGTGTGTGTGTGTGTGTGTGTCCAGGGTTTGCTCTGTTGGGAGGTCATCCATGTTTCCTCACCCCTCAGGATATTCACCTGGGTGTAAATGAGAGCACAGAGGACACAGCCAGGTTTGAAAACAAGTTTATGCACGTATATTAGTGACATGTAAATACACGTACCTCTTCATGAAATTGTTCTACACACATGCGCACACACACACATTAATATGTGTGTGTGTGTGTGTTAGAGTGCTCTCGAGCTTGACTGATATTGTGTTAGCCCGGGTGTACAGTCACTCCACTTTGGAGCAGCTGGATAAGGAAGCTTCTATACCAATTATCAACGGCCTCTCTGATCTTTACCATCCTATACAGATACTAGCTGATCTGCTCACACTGCAGGTACACACACACACACACACACACACATACACACACACTTTCATCTGGCATTGATGGGCTCCTTATCCTTTACCCTCTTTTCTCTTCTAGGAGCATTACGGTTCTCTGAAGGGCCTGACAGTGTCTTGGATAGGTGATGGTAACAATGTCCTTCACTCTTTCATGATGTCATCGGCCAAATTGGGAATAAATCTGAGAATAGCTACGCCAAAGGTTCGCCCATAATTCAGCTTCTGAGTGTAGAATTTCATGCCTCTGTGTGATAATACGTGCAGCAGAAAGTAATTAAATGACTTCTCTGTGCTCTCTCCTGTTCTCCTAGGGTTATGAACCAGATGCTAATGTCACTCAGGAGGCGCTGCGTCTCTCTAAACAGGTATGTGAAAGGAGGGCTCTGGTTAACATTAAACTTAACATTTCCAAATCCAAACCGAATATCTGGTTATAGCGAGACGTGATCATGCCGAGATAATATAAATATACATAAACCCGTGTGTGCACACTGTAGTTTGGGACAGAGCTGCACCTGTTTTCAGAGCCACTGGAGGCAGCACAGGGCAGCAATGTGCTGGTGACAGACACATGGTTTGGCCAGCAAGATGAAAAGGAGAAGAGGCTGAAGGACTTCCATGGCTACCAGATCACCATGAAGGTACATGAGTCCTCCCTACCCTATTCCATATCCGTTACCAGATGTGTGCAGGTTAACAACCGTGTGTGACTTTTGTTTGAACCCTGGCATGGTTATGGCATGGTTATGGATGTGAAAGGGGTTTACAGGTGTGCAAGCTCATATTTATGCACCAGGGGAAAAAGATAACGGAGAAACTGAGAACAATTTAAAATGTTATTTTATTTTTTCATTCATTTGAACGTTTTCAATATCCTTTAAACCAGGGGTGTCCAATCTTATCCGGAAAGGGCCGGTGTGTGAACAGGTTTCCATTCCAACCGAGCAGGAACCACACCTGATTCCACCTGTTTAATCAGTTGATCTTGGCTTTCAATAGACTCAGATGTGGCTCCTGCTTGGTTGGAATGAAAGCCTGCACCCACACCGGAACTTTCCGGATAAGATTGCCAACCCCTGCTTTAGGGTATGAATAATTTTGCCACATATGAAAGAAAATACTTTTTGTTTGAGGTTCTTATGACTTATTACAGCTCGACCGATATTGGATTTCACAGATACCGATAACTAAATCGGGCGGTACCTACCTGCGGATAACCGATTAATCGACCGATAGTTTTTAAAATTCATACTGAATGTAAACATAACACTCAAAGTAAGTTATTTCTGAACTTTTATAAACGTTATAAATACTTTTTATATGTTGCTTCACTGTTATCAAAAATATCTGTTCTGTACTAAATGTTATTATATATTAACTAATAAACCGAACCAAAACGTAACGCTCCAAATAACAAATAAAAATAGAAACATCCAAAATAAGTAAATAAATAAATACTCCAAATAACACATATTTGGTTATAGAGGGATACACTGCTGTCTCCTTTGGGTGTTTTGATGTTTAAGGGTTTGTTGGGGGGAGGGGAAATCACTCCAGCTCTAATTGACTATTTATATCCCTATGGTTTACTGTATTAGATGGTTAGTAGTACATTTACATTTATTCATTTAGCGACTTACAAATGAGACACACTCACACACCAATGGAGCAGAGCTGCATGCAAGGTGCTTGGCAACTTAGGGTTCAGTGTCTTACCCAATCCCTGGCATGGGATCACCCGGGCCGGGATTCGAACCACCAACCCTATTAGTGGATTAGTGGACAACCCCGACTGAGCCACAGCCGCCCTTGTGTAATATGCAATAACAAGCCCGGCTAGGACAGCCACGCCTTTTAAGATGTACTTTTAAGATTTATTAGTTGGAAGGTCATAGGTATGAGTAATCCTGTTAAGAGATCTAAGGTTTTTTAATATATTTTATATATTTGAAAATTTTAAAAACTCCGATATAGTATATTTACAGGAGACTCACCGTTGTATTAAAGATCATAGGTTATATTGCCCTTGAGTCTTATG
>JAFFST010050824.1:22980-34609 GCA_022414735.1 Noturus placidus | reverse complement strand
CCTTTAATAATAAACACCTTCATTTACAAATTGCATTTTGTGTTTACTTGTGTTGTCCTTGACTATTGTTTAAATTGGTTTGATGTTCCGAAACACTTAAGTGTGACAAACATGCAAAGGAACAGGAAATGAGGAAGGGGGCAAACACTTTTTCACACCACTGTATGTATGTGTGTTTATATGTGTGTGTGTATATATATATATATATGTATATATGTGTGTGTGAGTGTGTGTGTGTGTGTATAATAATCGCGATCTCAATATTGACCAAAATAACCGTGATTATGATTTCTGCCATAATCAAGCAGCCGTACTTGAACAGAAGTACAAAGCGCTGCAGCCCGTTTCAGTGAGCGAATAAATACCATTGTGTTAGGCAAATCTGGGAAAGACAACATCACCTCAGATGGTAATTATAGAATAGAGGCTAGACATGTAGGTATTGATCTCTCTGGATCTCTGTCTGTTGGGAATGGTTAAAATGCTGACAACCCGAGGGCTGATGGAGTGGCGAGAATTCTTGCGTTACGTCTGTGTGAGTGACCTCACCCGAACCTGCTGTGCTGAGATCTTGGGCTGCTGCCAGCTCTGTCTGCTTATTCTAAGTGAGCCAGTGCCTCACAGCCACACATATAAATCCATAAACTACTACTACTCTGTGCTACCTTCGCCCTAATGTATACCTTCAGTAACAGTGAGACTTGGCCGGAGTTAAAAGCAGTTACTAGCTGCAGGGCACAATGATTAGTGCTTTGCCCTGAGCCTCCACCGATTTTGCTAAGCCTCATTCTCGCCTCTACCACACTGTGAAGCCCAGACTACTGTGAAGCCCAGGCTTCTGTGATGACTGCTGTAATACAGACATTATTTACACAGGAAATGGTATGGTCTTTGACCTCTCTATTTCCTGCACAAGCATGTGTTTGTCCATTTGGTCAAATGTCACATTCCATGGGGATTTGGCAACTAATCCCCATATTTGTTCCACTGCGAGTCCTCTGCTTTCACTCCCTTTGCTTTTCCTGTTCATCTTTCCATCTGATCTTTTAGAACTGATTTGGCTACATAACCACATACTCTTTGATAATTGTAGAATTTGAATCCTGAGTGATTTTATACCAGAATATACACCATATGACTAAAAGTTTGTGGATAACTGACCATCACACCCATATGTGGGGTTTTTTCCTCAAAATTGTGGCCACAAAGTTGGAAGCACACAATTGTCTAGAATGTCTTCGTATGCTGTAGCGTTACAATTTCCCTTTAGTGGAATTAAGGGGCACAAACCGGTTCCAGCATGGCAATACTCCTGAGCGCACAGTCAGGTCTGTGAAGACATGGTTTGCCAAGGTTGGAGTGGAAGACCTCGAGTGTCCTGACCTCAACATCACTGAACACCTTTGGGATGAACTGGAACACCAAATGGTACCCCAGGCCTCCAGGCCTGACATCTGTGCCTGATCTCACTAACGCTCTTGTGGCTGAATGGGCGAATCCTCACAACCACATTCCAAAATCTAGTGGAAAGCCTTTCCAGAAGAGCGCAGTTTATTATAACAGCAAAGCGGGACTAAATCTGGACTGGGATGTTCATAAAGCGCTTATAGGTGTGAAGGTCAGGAGTCCACATACATTTAGCTATATAGTGTAGCTTAACCAATTTCAATTTGATGCTAATTGTAATGATCATTAAAGTCTACAGCAGATTCTTGTGGCATCTTGGAGGCCACATTGACTCTGTAAGGACTCTGAGCTGGGGGTCTGAGTAACATACTTGCCTCCTTCCGCATATTGGTCAGTGCAGTCTTGTGAGCAGTCACATATTGGGGCAGTGGATAAATGCTCTGGGTTACAGATCAGAAGGTCAAGCCCCAGCACTGCCAAGCTACCATTGTTGGGCCCTTGAGAAAGGCCCTTAACCCTCAATTGCCCAGTTGTATAAATGAGAGAAATGTAAGTCGCTCTGGTTAAGGGCGTCTTCCAAAATGCCATAAATGTTAAATATCGAGTTTTCTTGCATTGCGGGTTTCTTTGGCAGTGGTGAAGAGGAACGGACAGCTGCTTAACATAGACGATACTCTGAGACTCTGAGGTGAGGTTGAAAGGGGAAAAAAAAAACCCACACATACCAGTCTCTGAGTTTTGGAAAAATAAATACCAGTCATAATGCTGCCTCATTTCATGTGTGTGTCATTTTTCAAGTCAAATCAGTTCCATTTAAGAAAGAAGTAAAGGTGAATAGCGCAAACCAAGCATGTAGGGGAAACAAAAGCGACTCAAAGGTGTCCCTTTCCAATTCTCATAAATTCCGCATATCCTCCCTTCCAGCTTCGACTGTGCTGCCATTGCTTAATAATGACATCATGTGCAGGAAGATAGAGATGGAAAACAAGATGGTGAACGCTGAATACATGCTGATCGGGGTGTGTGTGTATATATGTGTGTGTGTGTGTGTGTGTGTTGGCAGGTGGGGTGGGAGGGGGATGGAGAATAAGAGAATGAGTGAGACCCTGTGGAATATAAAACTAGATAATATCTTGATGAAGTATATAGATGTGACGAGATGAGCTGAGAGGCGTGTTTCTGCTGCCTCAGCAGAAATGCAGCACATTAACTCTTATGTACAATCTGTGTGTTCGGGCAGACTGAACCCTGTAGGAGGTAAGAACACGATCTGCTTTGGATGCCTGGATTCTGCATCCTAATCCACAGTTCAAAGTAGGGTGGTAACTAATTATGGTTGCGTAGTTAAATAATATATGATCTGCCTTCTAAACCAAATATTACCTCGCATATATTCAGAATGTAAGCAAGCCCTGATCAACACTCCTTGTACTTAATAAATGAAGCAAATGAATGTGCAGCTATTTCCTTTCTGATTTAAGAGACAGATAAAACAGCTAATAAATAGGACCTGTGGGATAACTGGTTAATTTGTATGTTTGTATAATTGACTGATTCAATATCACTATTAAAATACATGACGTGATCAAAAGTATGTGGACACCTGACCAATTACACCCACATGGGCCTGTTAAACATCGCTTTCCAGATTTATCCCCTCTTTGCTGTTGCAATAACCTCGATTTTACCAGGTATGGCTTTCCACTATGTTTTGAAGCGTGGCTGTGGGGATTCGTTTATCCAGCCACAAGAACGTTAGTGAGGTCAGGCAGTGAGAAGGCCTGGTGTGCTGTCAGTGTTCCAGTTCATACCAGAAGTGTTCAGTAGGGTTGAGGTTATGGCGCTGTGCATGCCATTCGAGTTCTTTCACACCTACATCAGCAAACCATGTCTTCATGGAGCTCGCTAAGAACTCCCTAAGATGATATGAGGAAGAAACCTCGAGAGGAACCGGACTCAGAAGGGAACCCGTCCTCATCTGGGTAACAACGGATAGTGTGAGAGTAAAAGAACGTTCATTATGGTTTTTACATGAAGTCTGTTTTGTTGAACTAGTCCACTGTTCACTAAAGGAGACCTGAGTGTAAAACTGCATGTGGTAATTGCAGTCCGAAGGCCATCTCAGCAACCGTAGTCCCAGCAACCACAGCGAGAATGTCCATGTGGAATTGAGGTCTAAAACCATTTCCATGGTACTACTTGAGGATGAAGTTGATGGTCCAGAAGCATCTGGAGCTTTTCTTTTAAGGAATATGTCCATATTCTTTTGCATCACACACACGCATCGTCACACGCTAACTACTAGGATAAAACACACGCATACGTTACGCATACCGATGTTGACGTGCTGCTGACAGGTCAGCGGGGTTTGGGGTAGGGACAAATTTTTACATATAGAATTTAATATTATTATTATTATTAATGTGTGTATGTGTCTGTCTTATTATTTCTGTATCTGCGTTATTATTTCAAATATCAGATATTTATCATATATCTTAAATGCTTTATCCACATTTTCGCACTTTAGAAATGTTTGAAGGATTGTTGCACACACCCCTGCTCTCATCAGACAGCACCCCCTGTTGGGAAACACTGATCTAGACAATTCAGGTACTTACTGTGGCTCAGTCGGTAGAGCGGGTTGTCCACTAATCCACTAATCGTAGGGTTGGTGGTTCGAATCCCGGCCCGGGTGATCCCATGCCGAAGTGTCCTTGGGCAAGACACTGAACCCTAAGTTGCCCCCAATGGCAAGCTAGCACCTTGCATGGCAGCTCTGCTTCCATTGGTGTGTGAATGTGTCTCATTTGTAAGTCGCTTTGGATAAAAGCGTCTGCTAAATGAATAAATGTAAATGTATATGCAGTTCTCACTATAACTCTATATGACTATATGACTATAACTCACATACGGGTGTGTTGGTAAAGTGTCCATATACATTTGGCTGTAATAAATTGGCAAATTCTTCGTTACATTCAGTTTGAATCTAAAACTGAAATTCCAGGGGTCCTTTTGTGTCCTGAGCATTGTTCCTATTGGTGCTATAGGTGTGTGTGTGTGTGTATGTGTGTGTGTTGGCCAAGAATGCTCAAAGGGAAGTATACAGCACGCTGAGCAGAATGAGCTCGGTGGAACAAACACAAGGTGAAGGGCACACTCAGTGTGATATCGCCAATGTGTTGTGGGGTTTTTAGTCACTGTTTAACTTGCATCTCGCAGACAGGATATAATGCATCCTGTCACTCTGACCACAGATATAAACTCAGAGCTTTATGTAGACGCGCAGCGGTTTCTGTGTACGTAAATAAATTGCTTTTGTCATGTTTCCCTGCAGATCCGCAGGAGCCCGGTCAGTTTATTAAAGCAATGATGAACCTGCGTGTTTACTGCATTGGGCTACGCCTGGCACGCTCCAACTGGGATTTACTGGCTAAATCATAAACAAGAGAAACATGCAGGCATCCATATGGACCTATTAGAAAATTTCCTCTCCTCAAAACTGGAAGACAGACTTGAGCAGATATACATTTCTCCCTATGTTGTCTGTCATGAGCGAGGGATATTACAGAGGAGAGAAAAGAACTAGGAACATACATCTCTCGCTTCAGGGGATTATCGTGGACGTCATGTGCCGGAATTTATTTGGGCCACAGACTGTGTAGAGTAGCGTGCATCGTTTCAGCTTATAATGCATGCACGTTGTCTTAAGGGAAATGGTGCTTTATGATTGAATATAATTTGTGAAAACCTGGTTGAAATGCTTTCATACCTTATTTGGTGCACAAATAAAAGAGACGCATCTTTGCAGGTAAAATGACTCCCCATGTCTCTTTCTTTCCAGTTGTTATTTTGTGTAAAATGCATAATGGATGTCGGTGTGGTAGTATTGGATGGAGAATGACATTTACTAAATTAGTGCTGAGAGGCACTAATGTTGCATGTGCTTCTCGTATCCTACGAGTGATCATGATCTGAGACTGTTCTGTGCTTAAGATAGATGTCATTAATCTTTCTAACTAGCTATGTGCAGAATTTTCCATTTTTCTAAATGAACTGTTTATCAGAGTTATGCAACCTCGACTTGGCAATCTGTTTACATTTACATGGACTTTAGATGGTATTCAGATCCATAAAATTATACTCGGGTGTTGACAATTGGGTAGCAGTGATTAGAACCTGCTGAGGGAGTGCAGGTGGAACCGGTCTTCTTTATACCTCTCTCATATCCAGTGTCTGATGTTCCCTTTGTTATTGAGGTGTATGGTGTCATCATGCAAAGATCTAAAGAGTTCTGTAAGGCCTTCAGAAAAAAGGTGCCTGTGAGTCTGGCAAGGGATTTAAAAATGATCTCAGAATTATTTCAAATACATCCTACCCCTGTAAAGATAATCATCTATAAAGTGGAGCAGATTTCAAACGACTGACGATTTGTCCCAGACTGCCCCTCCCAGCAAATTCAGCCCAATTCATCGCAGGATCTGCTAATACGTCTTGCAACTATTGGTGTCAAAGTGCATTCTTCTAGATTCAGACAGAGATTGCATAAAAATTTGACTTGCATGGGAGGCGTGCCAGGAAAAAGCCTTTGCCAGTCTACAGTTTGCCAATGAGCATATAGGACAGTCCTATATATATATATAGGATATATGTGCTCTGGACAGGGGAATCATGTGCTCTGGACAGGGGAATCAAATCTAGACATGTTTGGCCACAGTAACAGCAGACATGTTTGGCGCAGATTAAAGACTGCTTTTCAGGAGAAGCACCTCATACCAATTGTGAAGCGTGGTGGTGAAAATGACATGGTTTGGGGTTGCTTGGCTGCCTCAGGGACTGGACAGCTATGTATCATATCAAAGAGTGCTTGAAGATAATGTAAGGCCATCTGTCCAAATGTTGAAGCTGAACCTTTCAACATTATAATGATTTTAAGGTATAGAATGGCCTAGTCAAAGCCTGGATTTGAATCCTATATGTTGTGGGGGGGTTTGAAACAGGCAGTACATGCGAGAAAACCCTCAAACATCTTGAACATGAAAGAATATCGCACGGAGGAATGGTCAAAAATTCCAGCAAGCCGATGTCCGAGACTGGTGGACAGTTATGTAAAACATCTACACAACTGTATTTCTGCTAAAGAAGGTAGTACTAGGATGTGAGGCTTACGTCTTCCGCAGAATAATCACACCTATTGATATTTCTGTTGAATGTATGATTTGAAAAAGCGAGCCTAATTGTCTAAAGTTCATCAACTTCATTAACAGGCACTGTTTCAAAGATGATCAAATGTTTGCTTGTCCAAATGTGTGAAAAAAGCCAACAATGTCCATGGGGTGTACTTATTTTTTTCTCCCATGTGACTGTAGAAAAGAATCTTGGAAGTAACTGCAGTGAAGTTTCAGAATGATTGTGGATGTTTTAAAGATGAAGCACATAGTTTCCTGAGGAGTAAAATGCTTCAGTCAGAAGTCCTTCATCAGCTTCTGAGGTGCAATTAGAAGCGCTTCTGAGGCTGCCGGAAGTGAAACCTTTTCGTCTCTGCTGTTTGGATAACATCTCTCCTGTATGAACACGCAGGAATGAAACAGAACCTGTTGCGTCATGTCCTGTTCAATTACCTTTTCATGTGAAAACCTGTTTACTCTCTGCCGGAACATGTTAATTCACAGAGACACACGTTATCTACGTTGTGAATGATGTGTGTCGACCCGGCCTTATGAAATGAATGCATGTCCTGCACGTGTTCTACGGCGGGAGTAGAAACATTTGAGCCTTGAGGTGTTTCTCTTCCTCTCAGTAGGCCTTTCTGATTGTGAGCCAGTTTGTTGTGATGTCTGCTTGCATCATGTCATCCTTGGACGGAAGGCTATTCTGGGTCTACCTGGGTTCATGGGTGCTGAAGTTCAGTACATTTAGCCTCTCTGCTGTACGGCCTTGGGATGGGTTTGTTAATGCTTTGTGAGGACATGCTTCAAATTTCACTAGAAGAGAGAATTTATTTCTCAGAGCTTAAAATGAAAAAAAATAAGGTAGGTGCTGGACAAAGCAGAGGGTCTCAGTAAGGAGGTGTAGAGTAAAGGGTGCTACAGAGGACGTACCGAATATAGGAAGATGAGTTAGAAAGCAAGGCCAAAGGAGTGAAGATTTTATTAATTAAAAATTAATCAATTTGTATAGCGCTTTTTACAATGGTACATTGTCTCAAAGCAGCTTTACAGAAATATCATTTTTACATTTACAAGCGACTTACAAATGAGACACACTCACACACCAATGGTAGCAGAGCTGCATGCAAGGTGCTAGCTTGCCATCGGGGGCAACTTAGGGTTCAGTGTCTTGCCCAAGGACACTTCGACATGTGATCACCCGGGCCGGGATTCGAACCACCAACCCTACGATTAGTGGATTAGTGGACAACCCGCTCTACCGACTGAGCCACAGCCGCCCTAGAAGGTCAGTGGAGGTCAAAAGCTAGCTAGGTGAGCATGAGTAAGCTTCACGGGTGTTTGTCTTTTAGCATGCTCAGTGGTGTGTTGGGTATGGACTCATCCATCCATATTCTGTACCACTTATCCTAAACAGGGTCACGGGGACTTGGATCGTTGTATATGGATGATGTTAATTATAATTCATTATTTTTTTTTTTATGCCATCATTTATTTCATAAAGAAGCTCTGAGTCATTCTCATCTGTCGGCATGATCAGTCAAATTCAGTGAGTGGACTCTGTCATCTCAGCCCCCCCCCACTCCCCCCAAACCACTCTTATTCCGTTTGTTATGCTCTTTGTTCATATGAAATCATATTTTACGACAGTGAGCATCACGGTCATGCAAGTGCGTCTTAGTTTTTCCATTGGGGTGGATTTTGGGTGGATGCCAAGACAGTAGGAGGAGCGGTGATGATGCGAATTTGTTACGTAACCACTTAAGGTGTGATCGACCATCAACTTCCATCCATCCATCCATTTTCTACCGCTTACTCCTTTTCAGGAGCCTATCCCAGGGAGCATCGGGCACAAGGCGGGGTACACCCTGGACAGGGTGCCCGTCCATCGCAGGACCATCAACTTATCTTGCCATATTAATACTTTAGAAGAGTTCCTCTGGAAATGGTTCAAATAAGATGGCGGTACTGTGGAAATGAAGTTTTCAAATGTTTTAATTATATTTATTTATTTTAATCATTAGGCAGAAAATTCTAGTCTATTACTGCACATTAATGAAGCATTTTGACCCTCTCTCGGTGATTAACTGAATAACCTTCTTTAACCCTAATGGGTATTTGTATATTAATGTTAGACCGAAGGCATATCCCTAGTCTTGAGTAATAAGTAGTCCGCTACTCGAGGTCAGTCAGCGTCAGTAATACGCATCAGATTATGGAATTATGCAATTGCCGAAATAGCTCAGTTGGGAGAGCGTTATACTGAAGATCTAAAGGTCCCTGGTTCAATCCTGGGCTCAGTCGGTAGAGCGGGTTGTCCACTAATCCACTAACCGTGGGGTTGGCGGTTCGAATCCCGGCCCAGGTGATCCCATGCCGAAGTGTCCTTGGGCAAGACACTGAACCCTAAGTTGCCCCCAATGGCAAGCTGGCAGCTCTGCTACCATTGGTGTGTGAATGTGATCTCATTAGTAAGTCGCTTGTAAATGTAAAAATGATATTTCTGTAAAGCTGCTTTGAGACAATGTACCATTGTAAAAAAGTGCTATACAAATTGATAATTATTATGGCACTAAAGCCTGATCTAAGCTTAGGTTCTTAGGGACCATCCTGATGCCTTCAGAGCAACTTCAGATAAAACATCACCCTCCAGAACCGGAGCATCCGAACTGCCTGCTCCACTTTGCTGCGTATATGAATTGTAACAGTTGAATAGTTTAATAGTGGAAGGCTAAACATCTCCAGCTTCCTTCACCGCTTCCGTGCTGTTCGAGGCGTGCTTCTGTCTGTAGTGCAGGATGTGAATGAACCTGACAGTCAGAATTGTAGATTAAAAATAAATCATCTTCTTTTACAAATAGGCTGCTCTTGTAAATCTCTTTAAAAAAAAAAAAAGGGGTTGAGTTCGTTTTCTTTGAATTTTTATGAAGGATGATAGACTTATGAAGTTATTTTGGCTGAGTACAGTGATACACATCCTCATTCAAATATGCTATTAAAAAAAAAACTGCACACGACTATAAATACAGAGATGAAACACTAAAAATTAGCTGCAGTACGCATTAGAGAACGAAGATGAGTGTCCCTTTTTGTCCACGTTGTACAGGCGGAACTATTGCGCAATTGCATACTGACGATGGAAAGATCTCTCCCGTCCGATTGGTCACTGCTACGAATGGGAGGAGGAAAACGACGTGCGATAGATGCATAACCTTTTTTTTTTTTTTTAAGAAATAGCGAGTAGCAATGACTCATTTAACCTCTTCTACAGGACCTGAGACAGATTAACATATCAGTTGTTTATACAGAATCAGTGTTTAAGGACTTGGGCAATTGCGTTTTTCAATTGGGTTTGCCTATTCGAATTTAAATTTTAATTTGGAAGAGAAGTTAGACATGCTTCAAGTCGAAAACTTTTAAGTCCGTGTCGTTTTCTTCAGATGAAGCCACAGAAAAAAAAGGCAACATCGTCATCTCGAAATGTCAGCGTTGTATTCGAACAGAGAATAAACTGTGCACTTTCAAATGTCACCGCTTGCTTTTCTGAATGTTTACAGCTTTCTCGAGATTTGGGTAATCCTCCGTAACTGATTTGGTAAAATATAAACCGTTTCATTAGATCCTTCACGCACGCACTCACTAACGCCACGGCATTATGTCCGTCCATCCGTTTCCCATACCACTTATTCTACACAGGGTCCCGAGGAGCCCAGAGGCTATCTCGGGGGAACTCGGGGCACAAGGCGAGGAACGCTCAGGATGGAGTGCCGACACATCACCGGACACAACCTCACACACAACGGACAGGTTGGAAATGCTAGACAGTCTATAGCGCATGTCTTTG
Source organism: Noturus placidus (assembly GCA_022414735.1). Classification (NCBI taxonomy): domain Eukaryota; kingdom Metazoa; phylum Chordata; class Actinopteri; order Siluriformes; family Ictaluridae; genus Noturus; species Noturus placidus. The sequence continues at coordinate 24,193 of JAFFST010050824.1, read as the reverse complement.
GACTGGGGGAGGAAACCGGAATGCCCAGAGGAAACCCCGAAGCACGAGAACACGCGCACTCAACGTACGCAGGGCGGAGGCGGAAATGAAACACCCCAGAGCTGTGTCTCAGGTGGTAGAGTGGGTTGTACACTAATCGTAGGGTTGGAGGTTCGATTCCCGGCCCATGTGACCCCACATTCCGAGGTGTCCTTGGGAAAGACACTGAACCTTGAGTTGCCCCCGATGGCAAGTTAGCACTTTGCATGGCAGCTCTGCTACCGTTGGTGTGTGTGTGTGTGTGTGTGTGTGTGTGAATGGGTGAATGAATCACAGTGTAAAAGGGCTATATAAGTGCGCCATTTACCATGGCATGAGAATGCTCTCACTTGCACAGGACTAATCACAAAATTGCCAGAAATATTTAATTTAAGTAGACCCTGAATAAGCTTTTGTGTGCTTCTATAGGTGTTTTGTGTTCTTTATGTTTGTTTGTTTGTTTGTTTTTGTACCATGCATTTAAAGCCTCAGTTCCAGAAAAATCACACCAGATATTCTCTTAATTAGGAATGCATATATGTATCCAACAGTATTGCATTGTTATTATATTTTTGTGTTTTATACAAGTTATTCATAGTACTTTGACTTGGTCTGTGTCTTTGTTGTTCGCTAGTGGGATGTGTGCGTGTGTGTTTGTGTGTATTGACGATGTCAGCTTGAATGTCCTGACCCTAACTGCCACTTCCCCCATACGCTTCCATAGCAACACTGCAAACAATAGCCTGAGTGCTAGGAGGTGGATGAAGAAATGTTCAGGGTGAATATGTTGAGTAACATGAGAGAACCGAGGAAGTTTAGTGGAGGTGGTGGACGTAATCGGACAACAATCCTGCCTTGTCCTGGCATGTGACTGACTGACTGTGTACGTCAGCCCTAATGAAGGATGGTTGACTCATTTCTTTTTCATTTTTTGGACACGTGTGTGCGTGTGCGTGTGTGTGTATATATGCATATATATGTATGTATGTATGTCTGATGTTTTATAACTTTTAAAAATAAAATACAGTAGTACCTCGACCTACGAGATTAATTCGTTCCATAACCTAGCTCGTTCGTCGATCATCTCGTAAGTCGATCGAATTATTCCCATTTAAAATAAAGGACAAAAATTTAATTGGTTCCAACCCTTTAAAATTCCCCCAAAACACTGTACTACATATAAAAAGGCATGTTT
>JAFFST010050823.1:71331-81550 GCA_022414735.1 Noturus placidus | reverse complement strand
TATATATATTAGTGAATAAGATTCCTGGGGTGAGCTCAGGATCTTTATGATTACAGCAGCAGTTAAGCCTAGTATAGTGTTGTTCCCCATTTGATGTAGATTGCTTATTTTCTCAATTCTAGTATTACAAAAAGCTACGGTTTTTTTTTTGGGGTTATGCAGTTACCAAATTATACAAAAGAATCTCTGTGGTATAACGTCAGTTGTATTATCATAAAGTGAGCCAATGTAGTTGTGTTGTATCACCACTGAAATGTTATTAAAGCTATCCTCAAGTGCCAATAAGAACACTATAACTCTAATGAGGGTCATTCTCAGCATTTGGCACTCATCCCAACTCTGCCATATTTCAACGAGGTAACAGATTCTGCCATGGGGGTGTTATCTCCGGATGTCAAAAACAACCCTATCAACACAAGGCAGGGCCAGCAGAAAGCGGACCTCTATTCAACAGTATTTGTTTACCTCATTTGGCCAGGGGTCACCATGGTGACGGAAGCACACACTGCCGAATGGGACTGAGGTATTGAGCACCAGCACAGCTTTCTTCCTTATAAAAATTTCAGGAGTATTGCATCTGTTCAACTCAAGAGGAACTCCTAGAGTGACGGCACCTTTAGTGCAGACTAGGCCTAAAACTCAGCTATGCTGCAAGCGTATCCAGCCCACCTGTAAACCTTTTAGCAAACTCCACTCCATTTTTGGGTTATTATTCAGTAATATTCAGCAAATACTTTGAATTGTTCAATGACAACATTAAAAAAATTATAGGGAAAATGTCATTATAAAGTGTGGAATGTCACTGGGTAATTGGAGTTTAAATAAATAAAGATGAGAAGTGAGAACAAAGACAAATATTTTGCAATATTCTTGGGTTGCCTTTTTGGGAAATAATCCCTGTAGACAGCAACAAAAGTAACCAGTGTAGAAAAGCAATTTGTAATGTAAGTGAGTCATGGGCTAATTTTATATATTTCCAATGTTTGATGTACATCATATAATCTCCAGTGAATTTACATACAAAGTAAATGTAACCTGAAGATACATAGTGCATAGTACAGGTCAAGAGCTTCAGTGAATATTCACATCAAACATTGGAATGGGGGGAAAAAGTATGATCTCAGTGATTTTGGTAGATGCATGGTTGTTGGTGCCAGATGGGCTGGTATTTTAAATCTGGGATTTCCACACACAACAGTCTCTAGAGTTTGGTGTGAAAAAAAAAACAAAATATCACTGGGCATACATGCCTTGTTGATGAGAGAGGTCAGAGAATGGCCAGATTAGTTTGAGCTGATAGGAAGGCCACAGTAACTCAAATGACCACTCTTTACAACCATGGTAAGCAGAAAAGCATTCCAAAAAAGTACAACATGTCCAGTCTTGAGACAGACAGGCTACAAGAGCACAAGACCACATCAAGTTCCACTACTGTTATTCAAAAACAGGAATCTGAGGCTACAGTGGACACAGGCTCACCAAAACCTGACACCTGAAGAATGTAAAAACATTTCCTGGTTTCATTCTTCAAGTATTTTCTTGCATGCTTGACTGTTTAAGAAAAGGAAACTATAAAAATGTCATCTAGCTTGGGACTTCTAGGTCACATACAAGATATATCTGGGATTTTTGAATGGAGATGCACCTGCAGGTTGCCACTTGATTTGCAACTTACACAAAAGGCCTGGGTGGTGTCGTTAAGGATGTATGTGTTCAGTGGTGCATGTAGAATGTGAATCACAATAACAAGGCCATAAGTGTTAAGTGTTATCTCTATGGGGCGGAGTTCCCCTGAGACAGAGCTGATTAGCAACTGTGTGTGTGTGTGTGGCAGGAAAGGTAGACAAGAGGGTGAAAAGCAGAGCTTATTTTACACTGATGTTTTGCCTCATACCCCAAAATTTGACGAAAAATATAATGTACTGTGAATTGAAAGATCTTATAAGATGACCAACATGACTTATGTGACTCCACCAAATAACTGACAGCTAAATTAATCAAATAAGACACATGCTTAGTAATAACCATTCTGTGCTTTGCCTTATTAATCTCCATGCTGATTTGTCACAAGTTTCATTTACTCTTTTGAAATTGTGTGTTTTGCTTATAATTAAAGAATCCCTATTCTATTGTTCAATACAATGTAAAGGTTGTATTGTATGTGGTTTTAGAGTCTGACCTAGAAACACATCAATATGCACCTTAAACCTTTAACAAGCATGGATTGTTCGTTCTATATATGCACAGTGTTGTATTCAAAAGCTACTTTTTTTTCATAAATGTTTTACATTTACATTTTTTCATTTAGCAGACGCTTTTATCCAAAGCGACTTACAAATGGGAGCACACTCACACACCAATGGTAGCAGAACTGCCATGCAAGGTGCTAGCTTGCCATCGGGGGCAACTTAGGGTTCAGTGTCTTGCCCAAGGACACTTCGGCATGGAATCACCCGAGCTGGGATTCGAACCACCAACCCTACGATTAGTGGACAACCCGCTCTACCGACTGAGCCACAGCCGCCCGTCATTTCTGTGTCATTTTAATCCATAGATGCACCACATCCAAAATTGACATTATACTGCAGATTGTCAACAATACGTTATTATATTGTCAACAATATGTTATAATATGACATTTTTCTGGGCTTTGATGACAAATTTCTAATACATGATCAATTCTTTAACCAATAATGGGCCCTGATCACACTAGGGGCATCTAGGCTAGCCTGGATGTTAATCCCCCCCTGTGTGCACCTAAATGGTCTTACTTTGGGCTGTGTCCCAATAGCAGCCTGAGCATGGCCAAGTCGCCCTTAGCAGCAGCGTAGTGAACAGGCACAGCACCTGTGTCCATGGCAACGCTGGGATCCCCTTCTCCACTCTTTAGTAACCAGTCTGTGACCTCATGATGGCTGAAGCGTGAAGCCAGGTGCAGGACGGTGGCTCCTGAGTTGTCTTTACTCTGCAAACACAAGAGAAAAATTAAATAAGGAATAAAACCTTTGAGGGTTGTGCAGTTATAGGAAATTAAACAACAATGTTGTCATGTCATGTGACCTGACGCATAGTGAAGTTAACACCCCAAGTTGATTATTTTCCAGGAACAGCATGATCCAAAGTGTTATATTACAGAGCGATTTGGCAATGATTACAATATATGTTATTAATTGTAGAAAGGCACATCATACATTTTATTCAATTATAGTTACATATGTGGAACAAAACAAGTTAGCTACTCACACGTCATCAGTTAAAAAAAAATTCAATGGAAATGCCATCTCAGGTGTATCTCAGGTCATGGGTCAACTTTGATCTTTGATTGTTTTGTTCCCTATACTGTATTTCAGATAGCTAGATTAAGTTAGTCGACTAGCTATTCTGGTGTCAGATATACAGATATACAGTAGAAATTTGACTCACTGACAAAACAACAGATAATTATTAAGTTAAGTTGCAAATACATGAGATACAGCCAAAACTGTGTATTAAGAAGTTAGTCATTGCACCATTGGTGTCTACAATTTAGGCAAATTACTTAGTACGCATTATGTGGTTTGGGATACAGCCATGAATTCTGTATGAATGTCTATTGATTTGGCACTCACAGCCATGCCATTTAATTTGTCTGTGTAGAAAGGCACAAAAGAACCCACACGAAATGTTCTTGGCTTGTAATACGTTTTTCTACCAGACAGGGCAAAATTCCAAAATTCTGCATCATGCCGCCTTAAGAGGCAGTTCAAACAAACAAACTCTTTTAGCGGTACTTCAGTAGCCACCTCATGTATCAAACACAGTGTTGTTGCTAATCCCAGAAGCTTTATGTTACATCGAATGATTAACTCTAGCTTCCGAATTGCAGAGAAGATAACTGCTAGTGAATGTGAGAAGGAGAAAGAACATGGAAATGAAAGAGTGAGCTCTGGTTACATATCCATTATGGCAGCACCACCCTAACCTTTTAACACAAAGGTCACTGGATATGATTCCATTTACACGTTTGCATCATACGCAAGCCTTATTTTTATACTGGCTGTGTGTGTGTGTGTTTGTCTTTGTGTGTGTGTGTGTGTGTGTGAGAGAGAGAGAGAAACTATGAATACAACAATGCATACCAAGAGTAGCAGCAAAGATTCTTCTGTGTGGAACAGCTAACTAAACCTCTTAAAAGTTGTATTAATGATATATGCTGTCTCCCATGTGGAGTAAGATTTTTAATTAATTCCTTAATAAAAATGTACTTCATCCAACTCTTTTCACACACTTCAAGATAACTTGCTAAATTCAAGCTAACTGCATTATAACCGGGGTCAGGCAGAAACAGGCAATATACACAAATATATATACAGTATATACAGGCCTCAAACATAAAGATATAAAACTGTAATTTTTTGTGAAGAATCAACAACAGGTGGGACACAATCATGAAGTGGAACGAAATTTATTGGATATTTCAAACTTTCTCAACAAATAAAAAACTGAAAATTTGGGCGAGCAAAATTATTCAGCCCCTTTACTTAAAGTGCAGCAAACTCTTTCCGGAAGTTCAGTGAGGATCTCTGAATGATCCAATGTTGACCTAAATGTCTAATGTTGATAAATAGAATCCACCTGTGTGTAAACCTATGGACACGGTTTGTGGTCTGAGCTTTAGATATAAAAACCTATACACTCCCTGTTGGTCCATATAATTCCTTAAAATATTGCATGAGATCAGGTTGCTGAAACAGGAAGCCATGTGGAGTACCACACTGGCGTCATTCAAATGGCCTTTGCCATTCAAGGCATGCAAATCAGAGCACATAAAGGTTACATGAAGAAAAAACTTATATCCGACTTTACATACAGAAATTAAAGATATTGTACTGAAAAAAATTTGCGATAAAGATACACCTTGTGTCTGATCAAAGCTCCTTACGTTTCTAAGTACTTTCCCGACTATCACTCTGGACAGCCTTTTGTACATTTACAGCATACTCTATATTAAGACGTCTTTTCTTTCACAACAGTCATCTTTTTACACCCTTCAAAAAATATGGTAAAGTTGACCTTTTCATGTCTTTGCACGGTGTTATATTTCTTTTATACATTTATAATAATATCCCACACATTCTCCTATACAAACCTCGATTTTAGCCAGGCCATTTTATTATGACAGCAATTTTGTTGGTTTTGGGAATACACTCATTCAAATGCACTTGGATTGCAGACAGTATCTGAACCTGGTACAGATATTTGTTTAAAATGATTTGTTTGAAAAGACTTTTGAAATCTACATTGTATTTTATATGATGGAGTGAACTTAATTCAACTTAACACACTGGCTAGTGCTGAAACATTACTATTAATGACCATTAGACTTAATATTTAATAAAAAAAAAATGTGCTCTTGGCTAAATGATGGCCAGCACAAATTTGTTGTTCTAGATAACAAGTCATATTACATAATATCCCACATTGTTCAAGTCATGGGCCAAAAAATAAGATTTGTGTCTAATTGCACTTTTTATGTGTCTAAGCAAACGGTATCTTATCAGTTAAAGACTTGTTTACATGCCAACTATATAAACCCCTGGAAATACATTATCCTGGAAATAATACAGCTACAGTATCTCACAAAAGTGAGTACACCCCTCACATTTTTGTAAATATTTGATTTTAACTGGACATGTTCACTTAGGGGTGTACTCACTTTTGTTGCCAGTGGTTTAGACATTAATGTCTGTGTGTTGAGTTATTTTGAGGGGACAGTAAATTTACACTGTTACACAAGCTGTACACTCACTACTTTACATTGTAGCAAAGTGTCAATTCTTCAGTGTTGTCACATGAAAAGTTATCATCAAATATTTACACAAATGTGAGGGGTGTACTCCCGTTTGTGAGATACTGTATATGCAAAGATTTGGGCCATTATTCCAGTATACAATCAAATGCAAAGCCCGATTTCATACAACGTCCTCCTACAATGCATATAATTATTAGTGTAGAAAACAATGTCCTGCAAGATATAACTTAACAGAACTAAACAGAACTGTGTGAATTACTGTCCCCATATTCATTACAAGAGCAGTATTTTCCAAACCAGCCTTCATAACTTCATCTACCTCAACATAGTCAGTATATTAGGAGTTGGGACAGAACAAAGATGTAGACCCTGAGGACTGGATATAGTGACACCGAGCTAAACCACACATTGTTGCTCAATACTAGTGGCATCAGAGTGTGTAACAAATACCATTCATAAGTGACCATTAATTACAGCCAATATAAATGACTAAAACAATGGGCGCAAGGGCTCAATGTAATGATCCAATGATTTCACCATGCAGATTAGTGCTGGGCAATATAACAATATAATATTGATATTTTAAAATGCATTTCAGTTTAAAGTAATTCTTTTTTGTAGACATTGTATGCATTTTTCATAGGTTTTTAAAAACAATTAAACAATTTGGCAATTTCTTTTGGCAGTCTTTTACTAAACCTATATATTCTGATACATATCAAGTGTTGTGATTATTTTTTTTTAATCATATTGGCCACCTCTAATGCAGATTATATTAATGGTGTCTCTTTTTTATTTGGGACACATAAAGCTGCATGGTTTTCTTAGGGATGATAGAAATGTGCGACTTTTTGAGAAAATCAGTCGAATTAACAGAAAAATTGGACTAATTGATAATTAGCTACCTTAAAGGAAACATAATAAACAAAACTACATTTATACATAGAACTTGTCACCATAGCTATCAGCCATTGATTTGTGAAATGTGAAATCTCCATCACTGACTACGTTTACATGGACAGCAGTAATCTAATTATTGAACTTACTGAGTAAGAGAATATTCTGATTAAGGTGTTTATATGAGTTGCTTTTAGAATACTCCTTTCATGTTCCCATGTTACATGTTATAGAACATAGTTCGGTTAACACCACACGTCATTACGTCACCACGCCACGCCGTCCAGCGTCCCTCCAGAATTTCACGTATCAACATACAATTCAACTTTGTTATGGTACCGTACACAGTTTTGGGTGGTTTTATTTAAAAATTTTACAAAAGTTTCAAGTGCAGTTAATTATTTGTCATGCTGTACGTGCAAATAGACAACTGCTTTAAGCCATGGACTTCATCCCAAACTGCGTACTTGCCTACTGTGGCCACCTGTGGTTCAGGTGGTTGAGCAGGTTGTCCAATAATCCACTAATCTCGTAGGGTTTTTTTTTTTATATAAATCAATTTGTATAGCGCTTTTTACAATGGACATTGTCTCAAAGCAGTTTTACAGAAATATCATTTTACATTTACAAGCGACTTACAAATGAGAGCACATTCACACACCAATGGTAGCAGAGCTGCCATGCAAGGTGCTAGCTTCGGACACTTCAGCATGGGATCACCCGGGCCGGGATTCGAACTGCCAACCTCCCGATTAGTGGATTAGTGGACAACCCGCTCTACCGACTGAGCCACAGCCACCTTGGCGGTGCCATTCCCGGCCCACATGACACCACATGCCGACGTGTCCTTGGGCAAGACACTGAACCCAAGTTGCTCCCGATTACAAGTTTGCACCTCGCATGGCAGCTCTGCTACTATTGGTGTGTGAATGGGTAAATGAGACATTCTTTACAGTGTAAAGAGCTTTGGATAAAAGCACTATAGAAGTGTGCCATTTACTATATAGTAGCCAAGATACATGTATTACGCCTACTATATAGTAGGTAAGTACACGGTTTCGCATGCAGTCTTGCTCTTTTGTTTGCCGTAAAACGGTTGAGCACTGCCGTGTGTGTATGTGTACTTTCGCAAAATGCGGTGAAAACTCCCACACGGTGTTAATAATGTGATTAAGGTGTTTACATGTCTGTAATACACGCCGATAATGTGATGTGATAAGTACTCCACATGTTGTAATTCGATTTGTGTTTACTTCGAGTATGACTTTAATCGGATTAAGGTAATAAAGAATTGCTGTTTACGTGGTAGTTTCTTAATCAGAGTATTGTCTTAATCGGGTTAATATTGGATTATTGTTGTCCATGTAAAAGTATTGACTGTGGCAAATTCATACTTTTCCAGGAAATGTATGAATCAAGAAGACACCAGCAACCGGTTCATTCTACATGAGTAACAACACACAAAGCTTTCATGCTTTACTGTCTCGACTCCGATTTCACCTCACGCTGCTTGCGACATGTTCAGTGTAAAAAGATGCGTGCTGTCATTACTGTGTATCACGTGCTGACTCCCAAGATGCCAAAACACACACAAAAAATGAGGACTGGTGGTTATTTCCAGTGAGCAAATTCCTCCAAACATGGTTTGATAATGATATGCTAATGTAGGTACGTTAATATATGTATTCAATTTTCCAATTTTATAAATAAAAAAAGTAGTGACTGATTATTTTGCAGATTAGGGTATTACATAGTTTTGATTAAAAATCTGACCTTAATGAGATATATATATATATATATGTACAGAGAGAGAGAGAGCGAGAGAGAGAGAGAGAGAGAGAGAGAGAGAGAGAGAGAGAGAGAGTGCTGCAAGTTATTCACTGATCCAGATCACTGTTCAGAAATAGTGTGATCTCCTCAGTGGAAAACAGACTAACAACCACAACCATGGCACCCAGATGAGTGAACACTTTGACCAGAGGATTAAAATAGTATGACAAAGTATCCCATTCGGGTAATAAGAGAGGACATCCACTGTGGATGGAAACACTGATGTGTCATCTCAGCAGTGATAATACATTACTAAATATGAGCAAATATCCATCCTGGTGAAAAAAAAAAATATATGTATATATACTGTCCTTGGATAAGAAACATATTTCTATAACAGTTATATACATTGACTACATTTACATGGACAGCAATAATCTAATTATTGCCCTTATTCTGAAGCCGTGGGCTGTGTCCCAAACACACATGTATTTAACGCACTATATATCAGGTAAGTACGGGGATTTCGACAAAGTCATGCTCTCTTATTTAAAGGTGCTCTATAAAATAAAGATTATTATTATTATTATTATTATTTCCCATCAAACTGTTCAGCAGTGCCGTGTGTATACGTGTCCTGTTGCAAAATGCAGTGAAAACTCCTACACGACATTACTAGTGTGATTAAGGTGTTTATATCGCTGTAATTCACTGTGATAAAAGTGACTAAAACAGGAATACTCAACATGACTAAACTCGATTTCTGTTTACTTCGATTATGACTTTAGTCAGATTAAGGTAACCGATAATCGCTGTTTACATGCTAGTTTCTTGATCAGAGTATCGTCTTAATCGGGTTAATATCGGAATATTGTTGTCCATGTAAACGTACTGACTGATACTGCAGCACGTGTGCCAAAGGTTTATCAGGAGAAATCGAACAAATCCCTAGTCCTGGGAAGATAAATACACTTACTAGTCACTTTATTTAACATATCTACTTCACTAAACCACCTTAAATACCTTAATTCATTAGATCGATATGAATAAATTCGGGAGACTGCACTCCCAACTCTAACCTTTTCCTTATGACATGGTCATACGACTATTTGTTTATATTTATATATTTATGTTAAAGGAAATTTAGACCAGGTGTTCTCAAAAACCTTTGCAGCCAGGTACCCCTTCAATTAAAAACAACAACAACAACAAAAACAGATTTATTAGCATAATCCAACTATTCAAATATTAGGCTCATTAATTCTAAGTGTACAAAATATGCAGGCGATTTATTAATTAATCAATTTGTATAGCGCTTTTTACAATGGACATTGTCTCAAAGCATCTTTACAGAAATATCATTTACATGCAACTTACAAATGAGAGCACAGTCACACACCAATGGTAGCAGAGCTGCCATGCAAGGTGCTAGCTTGCCATTGGGGGCATCTTAGGGTTCAGTGTCTTGCCCAAGGACACTTCGGCATGGGATCACCCGGGCCGGGATTCGAACCGCCAATCCTACGATTAGTGGACAACCCGCTCTACTGACTAAGCCACAGCCGCCCTAATTATTAGTGTGTTATTCCTTATCTTTGCACTGATAAAAACACATTATTTTTCAAGTTGACATTTATAGGCTGACTTGTTTCTGAGTTGAGTTATTAAAGTTTGGATGAAACTCATTCATGGGCGGCTGTGGCTCAGTCGGTAGAGCGGGTTGTCCACTAATCCACTAATCGTGGGGTTGGCGGTTCGAAT
>JAFFST010050823.1:57955-71310 GCA_022414735.1 Noturus placidus | reverse complement strand
TTTCTGTAAAGCTGCTTTGAGACAATGTACCATTGTAAAAAAGCGCTATACAAATTGATAATTATTATTCAGTTCAAGTGAAGCATAGCCAGGGGGCCTTTGATTTTTTTTTTTATGTTAAACTGGTACAAATCCCAACCCACTGGTATCATAGTTAGTATGTTTCATCACAGAGTTCTTATAGTTATTAGCCTTTTTGACAAGTCGGACAAGAAGGTTCGAGTTGGGAGTGACATGCCAGTGACTTGGCTATGCTTCGTAGACCCATGGGGGTCCAGTTTGAGAACAACTGGTCTAGATTATCACTGTTAGATTCTGAGCATAGAGCTGCTGTTGCCTGGATTTTGGTTTTGTTTTGGTCATTGTGGTGTTTAAAACACTCAAACTAACACCACGCCGACTATCATATCAGTGTTGCTGTTGTGCTGAGAATGATCCACTAGCCAAATTATCATAATGGTCTCTTTCCACTAATGATTTGGGGAGAGGGTGCCATGTGCCAGACCATGCATAGCTGGCACACATGCTCTGTGCACCCCGAGCTGAGTTTGTGTTTAAAACTGGAAGTTGGGAGGGAAAACCCATCACACTCACCGAAGCTTGACAGCCTCCCTGAGACAGGAGCCACTGCACGCACGCGAGGTTGCCGGTGGCGGCTGCGTCATGAGCAGGGCTCGCGCCGTTATGAGCCAGGCTGTTCGCCGGTAAGCCCGCCTCTTCCACCAGGAACTGGAGGCACTTGAGCTTGCCAGCGCGCGCCGCGTGGTGCACGGGCGTCGCTCCGAGCGAGTCCTTTACATCACTATTGAGCACTTTTTCCTCTAATTGCACTTTCAGGGTATCTATTTCGCCTTGCCTGGCGGCGAGAAGTGTCCCCTCGACGGTCATAATGACTCCCTGTGACAAGGTGACTATTCATGCACCATTGAACATATAAAAAAAAGACAACAACTCAGGTGTCGCGCGACGTGCAAAACAAATTAATCAGAAAAGTAACTAGCACGCAATGTTCTTATTCACTCCATGCAATCAAAGGCAAGAGCAGCTCATGTCACGTCACGTGGCCATGCAGCTTTACTCAGCTGTGAAGTGATAATGAACAGAAGTCTAACAGCAAAGATACGCACGAGCTAGCAAAGCCAGTCCATTTTGTTAGGATGCGAGCGGATCGTCTGATGTTTTCTCAGTCGCGCGCTTTCCCAAAAGCTCCAGGACACCTGTTAGCCGTTTCCGTTATTCTCCCACAACTTCCTACACAGCCCGCCTACATTTTTAGTGATGAATAGTTGAACGTTTTGATGCGTTTTCTTCTTCTGGTCCCTTAAGACGCTCTTCGGTGCCTCGACAACTTGTTAAATAATCTATGAAGGGGAGGAGGATTGGCTGCTTTGGTTGTTACCTGCCTCGCTTAAATCGGCTCAGCGTTAAAGGGGCAGCGCGTGCAAACCACGTCATGTTTACACGAGTTCACGCGCCGTGCGCGAGCCGATATTCACCACGCTATTACAGATAGCGCTTGGTTCAGTTCATTTGACTCATTTAGTGCCATGTAGGTTTTTTATAGTTGTCTTACAGGTGTATTTTGTTTTAATTCTACTTAATCTACTTACTTTTATGTATTATGAATATTTTGTTCGATATGTTGGTATCGGCAGTTTTATTTGGTTTTTATTAGCCTATCAATTTGCACTATTATTATTATTTTTGTTTTTATTATTAGGGGTTTCCCCACTGTGTCAGTGTAGCCTATTACAAATAGCAGGCTGTTAGCGTTAGGATTTTCATAAAACAGTCTTTACACTTTATCACCAGTAGATGGCAGACGAGCACAGTCTGATTAATGCGCGTGGCGCTGTTAAATGCGACGCTCCAACTTTGTGTTCTTATATTAAATTGTATTGTATTTGCAGTTTATTTTAATTTGTTACAGACACAAAAGTGCAGATGTCATTAAAAGACAACCGACTATAACGAACTGCATTGGCAGGTAGGCAGGCCTTATTGCACATACCTGATCCGTATAATTATCGTAGCTTATTAAACTGTAAGATGTTACATTGTGGACACGTGCAAATTAAATTGGCTACATTGCATATCCTTTAAGGATGTTTTCATGATTTTTACATACCCACGAAACACGGGCATTTATTTATTAATTTATTTGTATTTTTTTTTAGTTCACATGCAAGAAGAAAATGCAACTCGGAGCTTAATTGTTCTGCTCGAGCTGCTTTTAGGCGGTCAAGGTCCCACAGGGGAGGCGGGCGAGGGGAGGGGTGATTCAAGCTCGTGCCCGGCGCGTGCCACACACTCATCATCCCCAATCACGCTGTCACCCCTCCTCCCACCTTCATAACCCCCCTCCCCCTCAAGCGCTTAACAGATATTGAGCGGCACGCGCCACTCTCATGTCGGCTTATTCCTCAGGGGGTTCGCGGGCAACATGTCCCCACAGACCACAGGGAATGTTGTCTCAACCATTCACACTGAGCATGGACTTCACCTTATGTTCACGCAGTGATTGCCTGAGTATTTCGGATTACGAAATGTAATCCGAAAACATAAACATAAACAAACATGACAGTAGGCTATTGGCAATACCGTGTCCCAATTTAACAATGAATGCAATTTTAATAAATGTTAATTATAAAACATTGTAAAGTAGCTAATATCATAAAACTTTAGTCCCGAATAACCATAACATATAAATATACATCATAAAAAGCGCTATACAAATAAAATTGAATTGCAATTGAATTGAAATAGCATGCCGTAGACAGCAACTACTAACTGCAAATAAAGTTGTTTACATAATAGTACTAACTGTTATTGAAATATTATTTGAAATAATTCCAAGCAGTACTGATTTAAAATATGTAGCATTTGTGTCAAAGTACATATTTATTCCCAACTAGGCCTATAAATAATAGTAGCATATCTGTTTAATAGAATAGGCCTACTAATACTAAAAAAACAACCACAAAACATGGATCTAACATGTTTATTATGGGTTCTTTATGTATGCTACCCTGGAGAAGATCCATAGCCTGCTGAGAGCTGTTCAACCGTGGCGTGGGAAATGTGGGAAATATAAGTCGCACGCGTCAGACGCGTGACAGTTATTCAAATTTCCCTCCAATTATCAGTGTCAGGAGTCAGAAAGCGCCAACGGAAAAGTGCCATCTGGTCCAGAACAAAACAGGACTGATCCTGTAGCGTGAGAGTATGAAACATTACCCACGGAGAACCTGTTGGGCCGCGAGACGGGGAATTGCAACGTCCTGCAATTGCATTTGATAATATTATATTTATATAATTAGGCGATTATATAAGTGGCCTAGTATATGCCAATTTCTCGATTTGCGCTTTACACAGAATAACATTGTAAACAGGCTGCATAATTGATATAAAAATCTAAATAGATAAAATTATTTAAAAATTGTTTTACATAAAAAATATGTCTATTTTTAATGCAAATTTTTAAATTCAACATCACATTCCTTACAGATGTGCTTTATTTTTGCTGTAAACAACCTTCTAACAGACGTCTTATGATAAACACGTGAATTAGTCATGAAAAATATTTTGCATGAAGCAGTTCAACCTCTTTTGTATGTGACGCCTACAAATGTATTCTCACAATTGTAACATGTACATTAAGCATTGCTTTGCGTTTCATAAAGCTCATTTTTGCATTCATTTCTAAATCTGATCATTCATCATATAATCAGTCTTTCACATTTGACACATGAAACCATGCCTGTGCATTTTTAGTTTGCATTGGTGGATATTTCTCTGTATATTATGGCTTAGCTGATTGCTCATTTATTTATCTTATTCCCCCTTTTCCTTTTTAGTGCTGCACTCCTTTGTGAGTTGTATGCCACACTTTATCATTTTGTGCATTTGTAATCGATGCATTTTATACATGTAATCATTCCCTTTCTCGAAAAGCACTCGCACACAAATGGCAAACGCATTTATTGTTTAATTTCTCTGAAAATATTGATGATTTATGTAAAATGTTAAATAACACAGACACCAGGAGAAAATGATTTTATTCTTTGGCTGTGTTGGTGTTCAAAGAAGACACAAAACCCAGAAAGCACAGAGGAATTTTTATTTCTCTCTCTCTCTCTCTCTCTCTCTCTCACACACACACACACACACACACACACACACACACACACACACACACACACATCAGCAGATATCATTCTGTGAGTATCAATTTAAAAAAACGGACTTAAAATGTAATAAGCATAAAATGATAACTGCTATGCATATGGTTGATTTGTTAAAGTTATTTAACAGAAAATCATTCATTTATTCATCTTCAGTAACTGGTCTATCCTGGTGAAGGTTGCAGTGAAGCCTGGAGCCAATCCAAGTAAATTGGACACAAAGCAGGAGAATTCACCCTGATGGGACGCCAGTCCATTGCAGTGAACCTCTCACACACACATTCACACACTCATTTACACTTAGGGGCTCTTTTGCATATAGCCAGTCAAGATACTTGCATGTTTTTGGAAAGTGGGAGGAAACTGGAGCACCCAAAGGAAAATCATGCAAACAACAGGGAGAACATACAAAACTCCACGCAGGCAGTAACCTGAGCTGAGGCATTGCCCCACCATGCCACCCAAATTCTACATTTAATTGCACGTAATTAACATAAATTTATCTCCAATCAGTGACTGTAGACTGATGTCAAACTATAACATGTTTTGAAGACTGATGCACAGCTTCAGCAAATTCAGAAGTGTTTAATAAGACACTCACCTGTTTTGTGAATGTAGGCTACATGAAGTCAAACTCAGGATCAAGGTATCTGAAAATAATGTAAATCTGCATGGGTCAATTAAAGTGAATATTTGAATAGGAGTTTATTGTATGGGTGTAAATGCCCATATCTTACACCAGTGGTTCTCAAAATGGGGTCAGGGGGATCAGTGAAGCAAAGTCAGGGGTTCCAATTCATTTATTAAAAAACCCCCGAAACTTTTAAAACATTTTTGCTACAAATGTGGAAATCACAACCCACATTTATCTAAGCTATAACAGTTGTTATTATTAAGTTCTTATAATTAGTAATCTATTTGATGGATCATTTTAATAGATTTAATCCAAACCTTAACAAATCAAAACATTTAGGTCTATAAATAATATCAACTTCCTAATGTGCTCTATGAATGGAAAGCTCAGAAATAAAATGTTTTTTTTTTTTACACCAATAATTAATTAGAATATTATCATACACGGGGCGCATGGTAGCTTAGTGGTTAGCACGTTTGACTCACACTTCCAGGGTCCAGGGTTCGAGTCCCACCGTGGCCCTGTGTGTGCACGGAGCTTGCATGCTCTTCCGGTGTGTTGGGGGTTCCCTCCGGGTACTCTGGCTTCCTCCCCCAGTCCAAAGACATGCATGATAGGCTGACTGGCGTGTCTGTAGTGTATAAGTGTGTATGTGATTGTGCCCTGCGATGGACTGGGACCCTGTCCAGGGTGTACCCACCTTGTGCCCGATGCCTCCTGGTTCCCCGTGACCCTGACAAAGGAGTAAGTGGTAGAGGATGGATGGATGGATTATCACACACATTTAAACAATGAGCCAATTATTTGAATAGTTAATTGGCGTTCAGACTCCTGATGTAGTCCATAGAATTTTTTTTACAGATAAAAGTATCTGTAAAAAGTTTGAAAACCCTGTTGTTAACCTTAATAAAAACCGAATCATTGTGCTACATTAACACTATAATACGGATATCTTGAAAAAAAAAGACAGATATAGTACTAAGATTTTTTTTCTTGTTCTTGTTCATCATTCTTGTGGAACTTTAGGACTCACCACCGTTTCAAGATGGGTGCACTTGTGGCTGCGCTTTTTCACATTGCTGTTAATTTCATAAAACAAATTTATTATCAGGTAGATTAGTAAAACAATTCATCAACATAATTATCTGTTATTTCAAAGATTCAGAGATTATAACGATCATTTTTATCACCAAATATAAAAAAGGGTTCCTTAAGGGTTCTTTGGTTAGTTAAAGGTTTTTTTTCTGATAGGTAAAAAGGTTGGGTAATTATTATTATTATTATTATTATTATTATTATTATTATTATTATTATTATTATATTTTTTAAAAGAACTATTTAAAGATTCCTCTAGAAAGCTAAGCCAAAGAACCCTTAACGAATGCATCATGAGTAGATGATGTAATGTAAGATGGATGTAAGCTAACCATATTTTCCTTCATTATGGCATAGCTTGCATATCATATTTGATTTCGCATATCAGAGGCACGCTTCAAAACTACGTCACTTTTGCATGACTGTAATCGGCTAATAAACTAACATAAACGTAGCAATGCAATTTCCAAAAATGTATTTACATTACTACGATTTATAATTATAAAATACAGGAATGGAAACATGCAACGTTATTTCTTTTCTACCAAAGAGAATTAAGAAAAACAAATAAACGAACAAACAAACAAACAAACAAAAAACAAATGAGATGGGACTCACCAGGCATGCTCTGCTTTTCTTCGCCATTCTGCACGAGCAGTACTGGATGTGTGCAGATCTGGCGCGTGCGCTTGTATCTAGCGCGCTTTCTGTCGAGGAGCTCGAGCGCAAATGAGACTAGAGCACGCGCTCTGTGGGCGGGGCAGATATCCGCCCTTTCCAGAACCACTGAACCATCGGACTCCTGTCTAAACCTAAAGACTTTAATGCAATTGAACAATTCACTCGGCATATTTATATAATACGGATTTATTAATTGATACGAGGCCACGTGTAGATTACACTAAATAACGACTTGTATGATGCATTAAGCGCGTTGATTTTCTCCTCTTGTGCAAAATATATCGCATCGTTTTTATGCCTAGAGATTGATCTAACCTTTTGTAGTTGGGCATCGTGTTTTTATTTTTAACATGCAGCCATCTACACCGCATTTCCACCCGTCAGTACATGGAAATGGAAAACGCACGAGTTAGCTGCCTACTCTTCTCTATAATTCATTATAATTGCAGAGCCATCTGCTCTTTTGTCTGTGTGGCTCGTGCCGTCCTCGTGCTTTGAATATGACCCAAAAAAAAGCACCCTCGGGACCTCAGGGAGCAGCAATTTTCAAAAAGCGCGCTTTCTTTTCTAGCATGCGCACATCAGAATGGATTGAACAACTAGGTTATGAAAAATGACTAAATGTGTGCGACCAATATATAGATAACCAGCTAAAGATGCCAAGTTACTTTCGACATATCCATCAGGCGTCGACACTAGGCGCATGCGCATCGTTTCTCAAAAGAGTGAAGCCTGATGTGGGAATCCATCCATCGCTCCATCTTCAACCGCTTACTCCTTTTGAATCCTGCAATTCTATTGGTGGAAAAAAAAAATGGCGATGCTGCTCAACGTCACAAAATGCTCAGGGGGGGGGGTGAACAAATGTTTGTGCGTAAAGTTACACATTAGCAGATGTTCAATATATTTGGCTTGATGTTTGGCTTGGGTTTTTGTGTAATTAAAGGAAAATTGTGTGTCTTGATGCCATTATGAACACATAAGGAAGCTTGTATGACAGACAAATATCTGGCTGTGGGACACTCTTGACAGCTTGATCACTTGTGGGCTTGGGTTGAGTTCTCTAATAAATAAACTCAATGGAAGCTTAGAGTAACAATACAGGTGAAGTAATCAGGCATGTTTTATTAATTAAATACATGTATATTAAAACAACCTACTGTAACCTCACTGAAGGTTAAAGTAATAAAAGAAAACTAACATGAAGATACAGTCTACTGCAAAAAAGCTCCACATGAACACCCCCTCACAAGCCTGGAGCTTCAACAGATGCGTTACATGGAAGCCACATTACTATCCACATAGCACATATCAATTCTAAACACAGCACATCTTTGCACAATGACAGATGTTCACAATGTAGCGTTAGTTTAGGCTTGGAAGCTCAAGCACAGATTTGGATTGCTTAATTATAGGACACTAGATGTTTGATGTACAGCATCCCAAACCATGTCTCATTGACAAATGAGGCCACATTTTTAATCTGTGCACAACACATGTTTTGGATTGAGTCATCAGAAAAAGCAAATGCTATTATATTTGGACAAGGTAATAGTAAACATGGAGACATTTATTTAAGACAGCTATAATGTAATGGCATAAATTTAGAAGAAGATAGATTAAGTTATTTTGTTATTTTTAGTATGTAAGTACAGTTTCTATAAGAAATGAATTAAAGAGAGTACTGACAGTTTCAAAAATCATGTCAAATCTCTCTTAAATCAATCAGTTATTCCAACTTGCACTATCTGACCTCACATTTGCTGTCTGGCACAGCAAAGGTGTCATAACATTCAAAGATCTCTACAGGGGTGGTACCTTTCGTAGCTTTACAGATCTGTCAAGTGACTTTCAGCTTCCACGGTCCCATCTTTTTCGTTATTTCCAAGTTAGACATTGCGTAAAATCATTGTTTTCTACTTTTCCCTCTTCACCCCCAAGTCAACTATGGGATGATTTCCTCTCTTCAGACCCCCTTCAGAAATCGCTTGTTTCAAAAATTTATAATAAGCTGTTATCCTACGATAGCTCACCTATTACTAAAATTATGGTTGCTTGGGAGGGCGAACTGGGGTTGGCTTTAAATGAAACCTGGTGGGACGTTGCCCTTACCAAGATCCACTCCAGTTCATCTTGTGCTCGTCTCTCTTTGATACAGTTCAAGGTAGTGCACAGGATTCATTTCTCCAAAACACGTCTATCACAGATTTATCCCACTGTCACTGACAGATGTGATAAGTGTCATGCCTCTCCCTGCAACTTAACTCATATGTTCTATACCTTTCCATTATTATTCTCCTTTTGGCAGACGTATTTTGATAGTATTTCTAAAATACTGTCTTACTGTTAAGCCCTCTTCTCATATTGCCATATTTGGGTATCCGGAGGATTATAACCGCTATACCTCAAACCAATTAGATCTGTTGGCATTCACTTCCTTGTTAGCAAGACGGCGCCTTCTTTTCCATTGAAAATCTACAAAGCCCCCCTCCAGCACTCAGTGGCTCAGGGATGTCATGTCTTTTCTAAAATTGGAAAAGATTAGGTACTCTCTGGGTGCCAACTCTGATAAGTTCTACAGGAAGTGGCAGGGTTCTTGAGTATGTGTGTATGACTATGTTCTGATCTGTTACCAAAAAACAGAAAGTATGGCTCTCGTTTTGTTAATGCACTGAGATATACGAAATTAGGTCTGTAACTTTTTTTTTTATATAAATACGGGTCTCTGTGTACTGCGATTTTTCTTGTTGTTGTTGATGTTGCTGTTTGTTTTCCGATGTGCCATGTCTTTCAATAAAGACATTGAAAATAAAAAATCTCTCTTAAATCCCATTCTTTAAAAAAGTCAGTTCTTTAATGTTAATGGTTGAATGATGCTTTCTAGCGTCCCTAACATGAAGAAGAAGAAGGCTCTATTTGTCATATATATACATTACAGCACTGTGAAATTCTTTTCTTCACATATCCCAGCTTGTAAGGAAGTTGGTGTCAGAGCGCAGGGTCAGCCATGATACGGTGCCCCTGAAGCTGAGAGGGTTAAGGGCCTTGCTCAAGGGCCCAACAGTGGTAACTTGGTGGTGCTGGAGCTTGAACCAACAACCTTCTGATTAGTAACCCAGAGCCTTAACCTTCCACAAGAAATGTGCATGAGAAACATGAGAAAGCACTTTATATACACTGACCAACCACTTTACTGCGACATGAGACAGAGAAGCAGAGTACAGTATAAATATGTGTTTATGAGTGGGTATGAATGAATTAGCTTGACATTTGAAACTCACTTTAGAAGAATTGGCAGGACATCCATCAACCAACTCCAGTGAACTCAAAAGAGTGTAGCTAAAGTTTTTAGTTTTGGAACTACAAAGTTTGCACCCCACTTCCTTGTTAGATTGTAAACTTTAAATATTGCTTTTAAAATACACGATATGGCCAAAATATATATAGACACCTGACTATCAAACTCATAGGTGGGCCTTCCCCAAACTCTTGCCACAATGTTGGCAGCACACTGTCTAGAATGTCGTCTTATGCTGTTGCTTTATGATTTCCCTTCAGTGGAAATAAAGTTTTCAAAATGGTTCTCATGTTCCAACATGACAATGTCCCTATAAGGTCCATAAAGACATGGATTGGCAAGGTTGGAGTGGAAGAACTCAAGTGACCCTCACAGAGCCCTGAAGTCAGCCCCATTGAACACCTCTGAGATGAGCTGGAAGAACTACTGCATGCCAGGCCTTCTTGTGAAACATCAAGGCTAGATTTAAATTAATCTCCATGGATTTAGAATTGGAAGTTTAGCAAGCACATCTGGTTGTAATAATAATAATAATAATAATAATAATAATAATTAATCAATTTATATAGCGCTTTTTACAATGGACATTGTCTCAAAGCAGCTTTACAGAGATATAATTTTACATTTACATTTGACTTACAAATGAGAGCACACTCACACACCAATGGTAGCAGAGCTGCCATGCAAGGCGCTAGCTTGCCATTGGGGGCTACTTAGGGTTCAGTCTATGCAGATACAGGTCAAGAGCTTCATGAAATCCAATACACATTAATATCAGAATGGGGGAAAATGTGATTGCAGTGACTTTGACCATAGCATGGCTATTGGTGCCAGATGGACTGGTTTGAATATTTCAGAAACTACTGATCTCCTGAGATGTCCTCTCCTGGAGTTCCACTCCTGTTGGTCAATAATAGAAATCAGAGGCTATAGTGGGCACAGGCTCACCAAAACTAGACAGCTGATCTTTGAAAAAAGATCAGGTTTTCATGGACCCCTGGGGCTCCCTGGGCCCAACAATCAGGCTATGTAGCCTTGGACAAAGAGAGTTTTGGTGAAATTAGATCAGTAGTCCATACTCCGGTTTCCATCCTATTTACTTGCATTCATTTGAGTTTGTTGATAATAGAATATAGAGCTGCTGGCATCTGCTTATACTAGCAATTGATGTATGCCATAAACTAGAAATTTTAGATTATGGAATCCATCCATCCATCCATCCATCCATCCATCCATCTTCAACTGCTTACTCCTTTTCAGGGTGACGGGGAACCTGGAGCCTATCTATAAAAAAATACTTCATAATTCCTGACCAAATAAGTATTGGCGTCCAGTGCTTAGAAAGTTTACTGGTTTCTCTCAAGGGTTTTTCCATCTTAACTCTCATTCAAATTTTCCTTGCGACCATTACTCTTGTTAGTGCACTGGTGCCACAGAAGCTTTGAAGCTTTTTTTACTTGTCTGTAAGCTTTGACATTTATATTTATTCATTTAGCAGACGCGTTTATCCAAAGCGACTTACAAATGAGAGCACACTCACACACCAATGCTAGCAGAGCTGCCATGCAAGGTGCTAGCTTGTCATCGGGGGCAACTTAGGGTTCAGTGTCTTGCCCAAGGACACTTCGGCATGGGATCACCCGGGGCCGGGATTCGAACCACCAACCCTACGATTAGTTGACAACCCGCTCTACCGACTGAGCCACAGCGGCCCCTATTTGAGACTATTTCTTTTGTAAAACCTTCATAAAAATAAAATTCTACTCTACTGTATGCCAGACAAGTTATCTGTATAGTCATGAAAACTTAAAATTATTTAATGTTAATAATATTTGTTTCATTATATTCCAAAAAAAATAAATAAATAAATGAACAGAGGTATTGATTGTTATTGTAGGTGGGTTGGCTATTCTAAATTGTCCCTTTAGGTAGAAATGAATGTGTAAGAGTGTGTGATGCCCTGCAATGGACTGGTTTCATGTCTGTTGGCGCATACAGGAAGAATTCCTGCTTTGAACTTGGTCTCTGGGCTTAATATGAAATATTCTGCTTAAAATTTGTATAGTATGTACAAAATAACTGTAAATAGTGATATAAATGCTTGACATTTCATGCTAATGACTAAGCTTAAAAAATAAAGAAAATATTTTCAGAGTCAGCATTGTCTGATGCAATGTCATTTTACTATTTAGGGTTAATATCGGTAACTATTGGTCGACTTAGGTTACACATTATTCTATTAATCATGTGTAGTGAACAAAATTAAAGTTTATTAAAGTAGTTTTATATTGGTTTATTTCGAACTGCCATTTAATAAGTCAGAATTGCTGGTGTCTCAATGTTTCCCCACCATTAGTTTTGAGCCAATGTGAAGAATTTAGGCTGCTTGTTGTATCAGCCTGTTCCTGCTAGAAATATTCTAATATGTTTTAGCTCATTAACTGTTGCACATAATATGGCAACCAATAATGTTAATCTTTGTAATGATATCAGTTTAACAAAAAATGCTCTTCAGCATTTGCAGTAGATGTGTAGTTTATATTCTAATTTAGGCATAATTTAAGACCAGGCAAAGACACTGGGTTCTGTTATATGGTGAAAAACTTAGTTATTATTAAGTTTGTATCTAGGACTATGATTGCTGATTAGCTTAGGGCACATGATTGAATAAAATGAATCATTTATAGACAAATCAACCAAGTGTAAAGCTGCATTTTTTGTCATTTGTTGATCACAGATTGACGAATTTATGACCAAAATATCACTAAACATACTATATTATATGGTAATTGTGTGAAACTGCATGAGTTCGTCATGTGCCTCTGGAATTGGTACACAATCAGGGAAGGTTCAGGTCTGTCCTCTAACACAATTTGAAGCGTGCACAGATGGGATACCACGCCATAAATATGCACAAAAACAGCATCAAACCGAAAACATCCTTTGGGTGTGTTCCCCTCAGGAGTCAGATAACAAGAAGCTCGAGAGCTTGACTGTCTCACCGTTAAGCACGAGACGCGCGTGAAACATCATTCAGCAATAAAACTTTGCTTTATTACTTTTAAGAATAACATGATACGTTTGATCTTGCTTTAAAATCACCATTATCAATGGCACAAACTTTTATATGTGCACTGAATCGCTTACAAGTGGGACCGAGTTGTTGGGGGTTGGTTGGTGGCACAAGGGAGCGCATTGGTTGCGGTAGCAGATGTCCATCTGGCGCGCATCAATGGCTCGTGCCGAGCGCGTGAAAACAGTACCTATGAACGTTTCTAACGATTAACGGCTTCGCTCTTGCTTGTGATTCAGAAAAAAAGACACGTGCTTAGTTTCACGAAATGATTATTTGATTTCTATGCACTCATAATAACCATAGGCATTCTTCATACACCATTAGATGATATTTGGAATAATGCTTGCCTGTGCGTTCTTGCTGGAAAGCAAAAAAAAAAAACACTAT
>JAFFST010050823.1:45711-57935 GCA_022414735.1 Noturus placidus | reverse complement strand
ATAGATAGATAGATAGATAGATAGATAGATAGATAGATAGATATTCTGACAGAGCATTCAGTATGCAAGCATATTAGATTTTGTTGTCTGCAGACTGCTCTTCCCTCCTCCAACCCCGATGACGTCACCTAGTTTGTAGGTAGCTGAACGTCGCTACACAAACAATTTCAGCCAATCAGAACTGTTGTAAAGTTTATGCAAACACCAAATATGTATATAGTATATGGCGTGGCTTGGGTAGCCGAATGTTTGGAGATCGAGACACATGACCCCTGAGCCATCTGCAGTCACGTCACAGTTAAACCTAGAACAAAGTAAATTAATAGAAACACCACTAAAGCAAAAGTACTTAAAAGCAGCACAACGTTATTGATTTAAATAAAAACCAAGAACACGTTTATTAATACACAGCTTTAAAGTAAAGACTTATCTAGTCCAGGATACGGGCTTATGTCGAGCTAAATAGGCCCAATGTTCTTTTTTAAAACAGTTTTTTTTTTTTCAAAACTGTTTCTTTTATCCTAAACATTTAAAAAAAAACATTACATATTTAATTAAAAGAGTATGAGAAATGAATACTGAGCAACTTAAACAAATGAAAAGCCTACATGTCCATTAAAGAACAAATATACACATTTCACATAGGTTTGTCCACGTGTGATTGCATGTGAATTTCATCATGTCATGCCCTGAACTTGCTCAAATAAACTCGCTCCATCATGTGTCATATGTCAACAATGTCATGAGAAAAAAAGAATGATCTATGTTACAGTATTAACAAAATTACAATCTGAACACAGATCCAAAAGTGCTTCTGAGAAATGAAATCACATGCCCTGTTCGTGAAAATAAACGACAAACTGTCAAATAAATAAATAAATAAATAAATAAATAAATAAATAACACCAAGTGGCCTGTGAAAAATATACATTAAAAAACACATGCACTATATGTGAATAAGTCATAAACTTATAACATCATATGAGTTCATGTGACTTTTTAAGGGGTCAGTCATTCAAACTAGTGTTGAATTCTGATTTATTTCAAATCAACGTGTGATCACAATAAGGATTAAAATGCTAACAATACTCATAGAAGTATGCACCAAAAAAAAAAAAAAAAAAAAAAAAAGATTTGGTCATACACACACGGTTGGAAGAGTCCGGCACGTGCCACCAGTTCAGATTAAAAAACTCAATCCTCCAGTCAGCAGATGGCTGGGGAAAAGCGCGCGGGGTCTCCAGCTTCACCCTCCTTCTCAACATCGTGCCACAATAGATTTGGGACACTCCCCCAGACGCCCGAGGCCGCTATATAAGACAGGACTCCTGTCTCAGCGACCACAAACCTTTCTACGAGCCCACATCTACAAACCAAAGGCTTACAGAAACATGACTCCCAACATCCTTACTGACTCCACGTACCCGCTCAGCTCCAGAATGACTGTGGCTCAAAGGAAAGACGCATACGAACTGAGAAAGGTGAAGACTATTTGTCTTTTATTTATTTATTTCAACATGACCACAACAGTCTTTCTGTGTTTTGTTTAAAAAAAGAAAAGAAAAGTCATGTCTTTAATGTTTTTCCTCCCTCTTTTTTTTTCTTGCAGACCCTCAAACCTCTGATGGAGAAAAGAAGGCGCGCGCGCATCAATGAGAGCCTCAACAAGTTAAAGGAGCTGATCGTCCCTCTGGTTGGCAAAGATGTAAGTAGCCCTATCTAAAGTTGGACATTCATGACATATAACAATATTAAGGTTCATTTACTTATGAGAATGGTACCCTAATGTTCAGAATGTTCCCTACATTTTTAGACTTCCCGCTACTCAAAGCTGGAGAAAGCCGACATCTTGGAAATGACCGTTAGGTTTCTTAGAGAACTCCCGTCTTATCAAGTTAAAGGTAATTTCGCGCGTGCGTTTGTTTGCAATACTTTACAAGATTTAAAAAAAAAAGAAGAAAAAAGGCCTACTTTCATCTTTGGACAAATATAGTATATCTAATGTTATTTTCCCTTTTTCTCTCCAGCCCATGCAGACAGTTACAGAGACGGCTATGAAGCGTGCCTGCAACGGGTCTCCGAGCTCCTCCCGCGCACGAGCCTTGACAGTGAATCCTGCGCGCGCGTGCACGACTTCATCCAGCAGTCGAAATTCTCCAGCTCGCCAGCCTGCCGCACGTGCAGCTCACGCGCCTCCAGTGCGATCCAGCACGAGCGTCTATTGATCCCTAAATCCAACAACGTCCTTCCAAGTGAAAACCTCGCGAGCGCCATCCCTGGACCAGCTTCCGGTAGAGCTCAGGCCGCGCCACAAGCCGCCGCTCAAACCATGTGGAGACCGTGGTAGACCACTGAACATGTCTCGAACTCTAGATAACGATCCACTATTAACTTTGTATATGTATTAAACAGTATTTATTGTGACATGCATAAGCTATAAGCTTTCAAAACTGGCTGTAGAATGAGCTACGATCAAATTAAAGCGTCAGTAAGCACAGATCATGGATATAGAAATAGGTAATGTTAGTGATTTAATGCAATCCTCTCTGGGGTGTCAAGACATATGGGTTGTAAACAACACAATTGTAAACCCCACGGGTTATAATGTATTTCATGAGGTTTGCACAATTGACTTTTGTATATTTGGTCTGTGCAAAGAAATTGTAAACACTGTGTGTTAATAAGTAGGCAGACATGTTTGAAATGAATGAATCTATGTGACGTTTCAAAGTTATTGTGAATCAGACAACAAAAAATAAATACATTGAACATTTGAAATTATGCGTGAGTTGTTTTGCTTCCTATATCTAAATCAAATAGGCTAGTAGATGGCTGCTGAAGTGAAGTTCTGACAATCAGTATTTTATAGGGATTGATAAAAAATAAAAATAAAAGAAGAAACAGCGAAAAGGTGACATCAGTATGAAAATCCTAATGGTCAATATGGTATGCTTCCATCTAAGGTGAATAAAATATGCTTTTGCCTTATTATAAAGCACAGCATATTTCTATTTATGCATATGTCAAAGCTTATATGGCTGTGGGAATATAGTGTTTAGAGCCTGTGACCCATGACATCACTCATATAGGCCTAGCTCAGAGTCATGTATATGTTGTCGTTTAAAACATGTTGTTCATTATTGTTTATACCACAGTGCTGTTGAATTCTTGAATGTGATTGGTCGGAAAGTGTTGATTCATTTTCCATAACAACAGCTCTGACAATAGTGCAAACTGAACGTTTATATTAATGTGTTCATCATATGTTTCCGCTTCTATAACAGCCTATAGACTCATTAACAGGCACTTGTATATCAGACGTGCTGCATAATCTAAGGTTAATAATAAATGAGTGAAATGGGAAAGTCTTCAGGACATTGGACTTTGCACTTTCTGATTTCTCAGGGGACTGGCACCCTGTCCAGGGTGTACCCCGCCTTGTGCCCGATGCCTCCTGGGATAGGCTCCAGGTTCCCCGTGACCCTGAAAAGGAGTAAGCGGTTGAAGATGGATGGATGGATGGATGGATGATTTCTCAGGAACGTAACAAGCTGAGTCTTTTTGTATTATTTACGTCAAGTGAGAGAAAAAGAGAAACTCGTGAGGGAATAAATGATTGCAGCTGTTATAATGGGATAATTGGAAGTAACTGGTGGACATTTTACATTATATGTAACTAAATTACAGTTAAAAGTAATAGATGCTGTTTATGAATAAATTTAAAAAGAAATTGTAATTGTTGGCAAATTGTGACGATGCTGTGGATTATTTTTGTACAACAACATGCTCTGTCATGTTTCATTCCTACAAATATGGCCTATTATCATGCCATAGAAAATATATGGAAACATCACATAACACAATTTTTAAAAAGTAAATTATTATAACAAACATCTGAACTGTTAAGGGTTAAGAGACTTGTATAATAACCCAATGGCCATTCTCCATCCACACTCATCCAGAACTTGAAACACAATTCTTTTGCAGCAAAATAAACAGAGATTATACTTCTTTGGTTAGTTGCAATACATGATCAACAGTCCCCACTGAAACACTTGGGACAACAAGGTCGATTTCTTTTTTTGTGTGTGTCCGTACCCCCCCCCCCCCTTAGGCTACAGACATTTGGGTTTGAGATCAACATAGAATTTGAGAAGCGAGTGCATCATTGTAGCTTTTATTTCCTGGTAGATTTGTTAAATTTATGGAACATTGCACATTTTGTATCAGATCACCCAATTTTTATGTGAGCAAAAATATTAGAACATGTGACTGACAGGTGTTTCTTGTTAACCAGGTGTGTGCTGTTAGATCGGTTGTTTAAACAATAACTAGGTCTTGGTTCCATCCTTCAGTTACACTTTTGAAGACTGCATTTGCTGTTAAAAAGGATAAGCCCACATGAAGATCAGAGAGCTGTTTATAGGAGAAAAGTAAGCCATTTTGATGCTCAGAAAAGAGGAGAAAGTAATCAGAGGCACTGCACAAACACTGGCCATAGGAACCGAATGGGCCAAGGAAAACACTTAATGACAGAAACACTGTGTGACAGCTGAGAAGAAAAACCCAAAAGCAACAGTCAGTGACATCACCAACAACCTCCACAGGGCCTGGATGAGAGCAGAAATATAGGGGCCATACCACAAGATGTAAACCATTCATCAGCAGTAAGAATCAGAAAGCCAGATTGGAATTCACAAAGAACTACAGAGATGAGCCACTAAGATTACCAAAGTGATGGAAAGGCCAATGTGTGGAAAAAGAAAGGATCTGCTCATGATCCAAAACATACAAGTTCATCTGTGAAACATGGTGGAGGTAGTGTCGTGGCTTGGGCTTGCACGGCTGCTTCTGGAGCAGGCTCACTAACTGTTATTGATGATGTATTTCATGATGGTTACAGCAGAATGAATTCAGAAGTTTATAGGAACATTTGTCTGCCACTGTACAGAGAAATGCATCCAAAGTAATCTGGAGTACTTTATAATACAGCAAGACAATTATCTAAAACACACTGCCAACTCAACAAATAACTTTATCAGGGGGAAAAGTGGAAGGTTTTCGACTGACCAAGTCAATCACCAAACCTTAACCCAACTGAGCAGCATTTCACCTCCTGAAGACGATACTGAAGGGATAAACCTCCTGAAACAAACAACAACTGAAAGAAGCTGCAGTAAAAGTCTGGAACAGCAACACAAAAGAAGAAACGAACAATTTGGTGATGTCAGTGAGTCGAAGGCTTGATGCAGTTATTGCAAGCAAGGTATGCAACCAAATATTAAGTGTTGTTTACTTTAATTTACTGTAAGACTTATCCGTTCCTACTTTTGCTCGCTTAAAACTTGGGTGATCTTATACAAACGATTCTGTGTTTTATGTTGTTTAACACATATAGACATAAATACCAGGAAATAAAATCTGAAATCCTAAACTCTCATCTCATATTCGTCTTTTGATTTCAAACCCTTTGATGTATGGCACATGCAATTGAATTGGCCTTGCCGTTCCAATAGTTTTAGAGGGGACTGTAATCTAGCAGCTAGTTTGTCATAGTTTGTCAACAAAACCAAGATTTGTTGGTAGGCAGGAAATGTTCTTTTGAAAACAGCAGTATATACCCAATACATCAAAAATATAGTGTCTTCTTTGCAGATGTAAGTGCAACAACCAGGATTTCACATAATGTAAATGAGGGCAGCAATAAGCAGATGCCAGTGTGGGGGAAGGCATGAGGCATCAGTGATGAGTGAAATAGTATTCATCCCAAAACCTTAACTAAAGTTCATCCCAAAATCTGAACATTTCATTAATGTTAATTGTGCAATTCTATACACAGTTGATATGCTATGGTCCCGGCAAAAAAGCATGTTGGCTATCCAGCAGCTCTTACATTTATTCATCAAGTTTGTAATCTGATAAGATTAGGGATTAGGGATACAACACTGAATGTTGGCTGAATGAAACATAAGAACACCTCCAGAAGCATGGTTTTGGCAACACCATGTTGTGGAATGCTTTTCATCAACAGGGATTGGGAAACTGGTCAGGGTTCAGAGTAAGATGGATGGAGCTAAATACAGGGCAAATTATAGAAAAAAAACAAAGCCTAAACATGAGGGTTGGAATAGGTGCCAGGACTAGCACTTCATATATCATCCATCCATCGTCTATACCGCTTAACCTTCCTTCAGGGTCACAGGGGAACCTGGAGCCTGTGCCAGGGAGGATCGGGCACAAGGCAGAGTACACCCTTGTGGGCACATTTACATACACATTCACACACTACGGACGCTTTGAACATGCCAATCAGCCTACCATGCATGTCTTTGGACTGGGGGAGGAAACCGGAGTAACTGGAGGAAACTGCCACAGCATGGGGAGAACATGCAAACTCCAAACACAGAGGGCCACGGTGGGAATCAAGCCCCTAAACCTGGAGGTGTGAGGCGAACGTGCTAACCACTAAGCCCCCATGCACCCAACTCATATATCACTCCTTATCAAATATGGATTCAGGAGACTCTGGACTGACCGACAGGATATATCAATTACGGACCTGCTTAAATTAAAAACGTAGTTGTTGATTGCCTCAACTCTGCCAACCTAGTGGAAAATCAACAAAACTATAACACAACAAGTGCCACACACACACACACACACACACACACACACACACACACACACACACACACACACACACACACACTTATCTGGCATAATTGGAAGACAGAAAGAAAAGGGAATTACACATCTGTCATCTCTTCGGAAATAACACTTTCCTGTCAAGAAATAATCCAGATAAAACCCAGTAGTGCCTAGCACAAGTTTGAACTCCACATTTTGTAGTTTTTCAACTTTCAACTGAGATTTACTTAATTGGTATTATATGTCATGAATCTACACAAAATAGCCCATAATACCGAAGTACAAAGGTTGTGATTACATTTACCATTGTTGCTGTGAAATTTCTAAATTAGGTCTTGTGCAATCAGTTGCCACCAGAAGTGACATAATTAGTTGAATGGAGTCCACTTATGTAGTGCACATGACCTCAATATACCTGTTTTGGGAAGACCAAAATAAGTCCAGGACAAAATTATGGAAAGGTATTTAAAGTATCAAGTATGGAAAGAACTTGGTTATTAAAATATATCCATTCAACCAATTACTAAAAACTGGAGAGAAAAAACTGGCCGTCCACCAAAATTTATTGACCGGGTAAGGAGGATATTAGTCAGATAAGCATCCAAGAGGTCCAGGGAAACTCTGAAGAAGCTGGAGAGATCTACAGCTCAGATAGGTGAAATTGTTCACAGGACAACCATAGCTTGGACACTCCACAAAGCTGGGCATTATGAAAGACTGACATGCCATATGATATCATGTTTGGAATTTGTCAAAATGTGGAAGACACATGTGGAAAAGGATCTCTGAACTGATGAGACCAAAATTGAATGTTTTGGTCTTGGCAGAAAATACTATATTTGGTGGAAACCAAACGCTGCTCATCACCCTGTGAACAGCATACACACAGTGAAGCATGTTGGTGTTATCATAGTGTTGTGCATTACCCTTAGTCTTTTGATTACTTCTCTGACTAGTCCCCTCTTGTCATGTGTTTTAATGCTGCTCTGTGGAATGTTCAGTGTTTGGGATAAATGTTAAATGATAAATGTTCAGTGTTTCCATACCTTCATCCCGGACTTGACAGCTCCTTGGTCTTCATGATTCTGTTTGTTTAGATATGTTATCTAACAAACTCTTGGACCTTTTAGAAACAGATATTGAGATCATTTGACATTTTAATTGCACACAGGTGAACTCCATACAATTGATTATGGGATTTTTTAATTAGCACTGAAAATAATTTAGGTGTTTCACAGCAACAGGAGTGAATACTAATGCAATGAGAACTTTTGCATTTTTAGTTGTAATTACCATTACAAACTGTATTGATTCCCCTGCTCCTCACTTCAATATTATAGATAATGGTGTGTAGATGCTTGACATACACTATATGGCTAAATGTTTATGGACACCATCACACCGATATGTGGGCCTTCCCCAAACTGTTGCCACAAAGTTGGAAGCACAGAATTGTCTAGAATTTATTTGTATGATGCATCATTACAATTTCTGATCACTGGAACTAGGTGCTCAAACCTGTTCCAGCATGACAATGCCCCTGTGGACAAAGTGACGCCCATGCCCAAGCCCTGCCCTCAACCCCACTGAACACCTTTGGGATGAACTAGAAAGACGATGTGTCCCAGGCCTTCTTGCTTGACATCACTGCCTGACCTCACTTATACTTTTGTGATTGACTGAGCACAAATCCCCACAGCTTTGCTTCAAAATCTAATGGAAAGCCTTCCCAGAAGAAAGGGGGTTATTATAAAAGCAAAGCGAGACTACATCTGGAAAGGGATGATCAACAAATACATATATGAGGATCAGGTGTCCACAGACCTTTGGCCATACAATCCTAATTAAGTCCATTTCAGTTCCAAGTTATAGCACTACAAAATGGAAGAGTTCAAGGCAAATACTTATAAAGCCACTAAAGTCCCCTGCTATCTTCAAATGTGGAACCTGTCCTTTACTGCCTCTACTCTTATCCTGCTCCAGTCCATAAACAAAAAACAAAGCCTATGCTCTCCAAGCCTGTCTCTTTTGCCATCACCAGGTGTCTGGTAGACCCCCCCCCCACCACCACCACCACTTTAAACACTTGTGGTGGGGGTTAGCAGCTGCTTATCCTAGTCAGGCTCCTGCTTTATTCTGTCACCAGACAAGAGAATCATCTTTCACAATCGTTTATTCACTCTAGGCATTTTTCAGCATACTAGAAACTAAAAACCTATGACCCAGTTATATTTCAGTCTCCATACTGGCTGATAAATGTACTGTATTCACATGTACACAATGTATCAGATAATGTTGCTGAAAAAATATCAAGAAAACCCACCATTTTTCTAATAGTGAAAGACTAATTCTTTACACTAATTCTTTACACTTCATCTTGTCCAGACACTCGTATACCATATATTTCCAGACTGTTTATCTTTAGATAAAAAGGGGTATATAGATAGATAGATAGATAGATAGATAGATAGATAGATAGATAGATAGATAGATAGATAGATGAACATATAACAATATCAAATTTGAGGAATAAGTATGACAAAATATCTTAATCTTGGCTTAAGAGTGGAGCTGAAACTCAACTGTTACATTCTATAATAATGTTATATTATTATTATTATTATTATTATTATTATTATTATTATTATTATTATTATTATTATTATTATTATTGTGAACCCTAATATGCACACCCTACTCTTTGATCTAAATCTTTTGTTTCCTCCACCAGTTCAAAGACATGCATGGTAGGCTGATTGGCGTCTAAAGTGTCCGTAGTGTATGAAGGGTTGTGTGAGTGTGTATGTGATTGTTCGCTGCGATGGACTGGCACCTTGTCCAGGGTGTACCCCGCCTTGTGCCCGATGCTCCCTGGAATAGGCTCCAGGTTCCCTGTGACCCTGATAAAGGAGTAAGTGGTAGAAGATGGATGGATGGATGGATCTTATAAGATATGTTTGTGTGGAGTTTGCATGTTCTCCACGTGCTGTGGGGGTTTCCTCCTGGTACTCCGGTTTCCTCCACTAGTCCAAAGACATGCATGGTAGGCTGATTGGTGTCTAAAGTGTCCGTAATGTATGAATGTGTGTGTGAGTGTGTGTGTGATTGTGCCCTGCGATGGACTGGCACCCTGTCCAGGGTGTACCTTGTGCCCGATGCTCCCTGGAATTGGCTTCAGGTTCCTTGTGACCCTGAAAAGGAGTAAGTGGTAGAAGATGGATGGATTTTTCCTTATTTGTCATTTATGAAGATTGTTTAAAATACAATTACAACTATAGATTGTTGAGCTACAGTATAAGCCACATATAGTCTACTTCAAAATTGAATAGTGTAGTGCCCTTTTCCTCTTTTTGTCCTCTTTTTCTTCTCAACATACTTAATTCCTGCTTTAGCCTTTCATAATACAATGTATATTATGTACAGAATATATTGTATATATATATATATATATATATATATATATATATATATATATATATATATATAGTGTATACTGAGAAAATCATATGCATTGTACTTGCAACAGTGTTTACTTAATTTCAAATGGTTTACTGGAAATACATAGTTAGCATTTGGTGTACAAAAGCCATTATTTCATACTATAAGATCTTCAAACTTATTTGTGGTATATCAGCAGTCCAGGTTTCATACTCTTTAAGGAAAAACAGCTTAAAATTCAATGGCAGAATAATAACTGTGATTTTAAGCGACGCTAAATTATATTTTTGAAGAAAACCATTTCATTAAGAAGCATATTATTTCAGTTAAATGACGCACGAATTAATATATTATAGAAGGCCTACTAAAGTTGTTTATAGTACTAAATAGAACGCAAAAA
Organism: Noturus placidus; assembly: GCA_022414735.1. NCBI lineage: Eukaryota > Metazoa > Chordata > Actinopteri > Siluriformes > Ictaluridae > Noturus > Noturus placidus. The sequence goes on along the minus strand of JAFFST010050823.1, from coordinate 47,449 downwards.
AAAAAGAGCCAAAATTAAATAGACTTCAGTTTCGGACAAAGGAAACGCGACATTTTCTGAGAACGTGCTCAATCTGCTCTGAGTCGTTAAGCGTGAGTTAAAACCATGTGCGTCGCTTTCTTCCCATGCATTAACGTGTGGCTGTTGTAGAGCAGTATTGTTCCCACATAATGATTGTTTTGGGGGTTTTTTTTATTTAAAAAGAGGAAGTTTAAACGGCATGTCTGCTTGCTGTTCACTCATCGCACGTGTTCTCATACTAGGAAACATCCAACCTTATCATTCCCAAACCCTGGACAACAAAGCTCGCTCTCCAGTTGCGCATTCACAGATGGGGCACCCACGCTCAACGCGTTTCTGAGGACAAAAGAAACCCCCAACTGAACGCAATTCATGCACAAAAAAGTTCTCGAGTCCACAATTCTGTGCCCGCGCCGAGTGGCCCGTGCGGCCGGTAATTAAGAAGCCCGCGGGGAATTGGGGCGCGTGCGGAGCGTGCATCGGTTACAAGCTATTGATCGGGGGGCCTCTGTCTCTCCCTTGTGTTCGCTTGTGCAATCCTACTGACATTTTTCAAAATCTAAAACTAAACATAAAACAGTAACTCTTCTCTTCTTTTATTGATGCAAATGAGCCAGATCTATCCGCCAGCACTTTAAACAGAATTGCGCACAGATGCGCGCATAGAGAAATGCGCACACTACATCTGAAAAAAAAAAAAAACAAACAAAAACAATTTATTGCATCTTACATTAAACCTACAACTACATTTAGTGATATTTCACAAAATTACACATACGCTGTTGATCATTTTTACAGCAATTATGTAAAAGATGTTTGCATATACTATAGCATACTTTAATATTTTCTCTCCAACCAACGTGGGGTGTTTTTCAGACATGAAACTGATAAACACGCGTCGCTTTGTTACAACCCGTCGTTCATCTTAAATTGCCGTGAAGTTACCAAGCTAACAGCCAGCCAATGAGCGCGCGCAAAACGCCAAGAAACGCTCCTTCCTTTGTCTGATCATCTGTAATCCAAATCCACTGATGACAGGGATGCAGATGGCCCACTGACGCCAAATATATATATATATATATTTTTTTTTTACAAAAATTAAAGTGCATGCACAACACAAAAAACATTCGTGGATGGAGCGTACATAGGCATGACCATTGCGCACAAGGAGGGAGGGCGTGGATAGTTATAGGAGGCCATCTGGTCTCCTCGCCATGACGCGTGCTGGACGCGTGGATCCCGTGGGGATGCACGAGTTACAAAACTGAAAATATTTCCATGTGTGCACCACACAAAGCCCTCATGTTCGCTTCAAAGTCAGCGCAAACGTTTTGGTCACAAATACAACATTTTTTTAGTCGTGCGTCGTAGCCAGGATACCCAAAAATCCAAAGACCAGATTTCCTTCTTGTGCGTAAAAATGCCGAACATCTGTATTGCACATGTTGGATACACATTTTCGAGACCTTTTCTCGTGTGGATTAGTTAATTCGTTGAACTAAACATAAGCCAAACGAAGGGACGCCATTCAACTCCCCACCCCACCCCACCCCACCCCAAGACGCACCCATACACCAACCCTCGCGCATTATGGATGCAGGTGAACACTACGTCATCTCATAAACATGTCAGGGGAAAAAAACTATTGTTGATCAAATTTTACAAGCAGATGTTACTTAAAATGGCGTGGCTTGGGGATCTGTGCTTGTAATTTAAA